>APFE030019446.1:185597-200090 GCA_000404065.3 Pinus taeda
TTAGGGCCTCAAAATGGCTCCGAAAGTTTAGGACCCGAAAAACTGCTAAAAATAGTAAGTTGTGCTACAATTAAGGAAACTGAAAATGCTGAGAGAAACAATGGTGGGGGTCCAGGTGGACTTGCTAGGTGGCCACCAAGATCCACCTGGATCAGTAAAGAAGTAGTCCTATTCTTAAGCAAAAAGTAATAGAAAAAAGTTGGAAAATACTTAGGCCCTATACAAGGTATACTAACCTTTTGTAATATTTAATTTAGTATGTATCCCTAAATTTAGAGACTTTAATGTTATTTGACTTCGATCTAGCATCTTTTTCAATAAATTGTGAACTTCATCATAATTAAATATGGGCGTTTTATAGTCTTAATATAATGTTATCTCAAGAATGAGAATACAAAGCTACATCTTGAAAGCTCTTAATTTTCTTACATAAAGTATTCTTCTTGGTATTCATCAATATGGAAGACTTTGTTATTTAAGAGAAATACTTCGCTTTTCTCTAGTTTTCGAGGAGATGTGTCTTGAACTTTGGATGTTAGACTGATGGAAAATGTGTTGCAGCATTTTGTCCAAGTGACCAAGCCAAAATAAGTATATTATTCTTTGTAGTGGCTAATCAGTTCATGCAGGGCTTTTCTTTCATATTCATATTGTATCTCTATATTAACTCTCTTTCCTATGGAACATATCTTATGACACAAAATTATATTGTATTTCCCTATGATGAGATTTAGTCCAGTGAACATGAGAAAAATACATGCATTATATTTATACTTTATCCTTAAATTGGGTTTTTTGTAAAGGCCAAATTTTCCACAAAGAGCTAAATTCACTTCGTGAAATGATACACAACTATAGGGACTGAGTTCTCATGGAAGGGATCCATTAAATTTGAAGAGGATGACTATTTCAAGGGAAGTTGTATCTCATGGTATGTTATACCCATGTCATGCCACTTTTCCAAGTCCCATAATTTCTTAAATGTGTATGCACTTTTATACAGTAATACGATATTAAATTGTTGGAAACACCATTGTAGGAGGGTGACATGAGGAGGGCACCAATCTTAGAGTAGTCCAAAAATCCTCCTAAGAAATAGCTTACTGATGAAGGACGTTTTTCCTCCACAACCCAGTGCAAACAATAAGGAAGATTGTGAGAAAATTAAGCACCGAGTTCACTTCTTTGATGAATATTTGGTCGTGGACACAATAGATAAATGAAAGAATTAAAGCCTCGATGGAGGAAATTTAACACAATGGCATAAGAAAGATATTTAATTATCTCATTTATTTATTTAGGATTTTAATTTTTAGACTATTACAAGTCATTTATAAAAAAAACTCTTTACCTTTTATAGGAGATTTTGGAGGATTTTGTTCCCCGGGATATGCCTATGGAAGAAGGTGTTGTTACCAACATATTTACTACACCTACACATCACTAATCTTCACATGTGAGGTGTACACTTGTCACTTCAACTAGCACACACTCCAGGGTCGATGTTGATCCTACACCCCCTGACCAACACACACCAAATTGTGCATGAGATGATGTGGATGTAGAATGTGACATTGCAAATTTTGAAGAATGATTTCTTGGATATTCTTGTGTCACTAGCATGGGAAAATTATTGGTTACCTTTTTGGTAGACGAAGAGCTCATCCCTATAAATATGGAAAATTTTACAGGTATATAAGAAGTGTTTTAACTACTATGTACAATCTAATTGAAATTTATGTATAATGTGAGATTATTTTAAACTAATGATAATATAATTTTGTAGGAAGTGATATATTTTATAAATAATTGGATGGTCTGACTTTGGATATATTTGGGCCCACCATAGGCACAAGGTAGAATTCCCAAAGTTCCAACTTAAAATATAAACTCTTTAACAAGTTAGCTGGCTTGTTTGGTGGTGATTCCTTTAACAAATCCAGAGTCCACTCAAAAGAGAACACATATTTACAATATTTGAAGGACCAATATAGGTTTCAATTGCAAAATACTGTAAGTATGAATATCCTCCAATGGTTTTGGAGATGGAGTGGAAGGACCTGGTTACAAGTGCAAAGGAGAAGATGCTCGGAAAAGAAGAAAATACACCACCCAACTCATTAGGAAAGTATGAGTCACTTATAATATTTTAATTATGATTCTTTATTGTCATTAAGACATCAAATTATGTATTTGAAAATTTTCAATATAGGATCCCAGACACAATGAAAGCCACAAAAGCTAGATAGAAAAACATGTGCAACACAAACTTGGCCTGAGTGGTTACTCCAAACCGCTCATATGAATTGTAAGTATAAAAAAATCAATTGCATCCAAATAATAAATTGTTGACAATTTAAATTTAATTGCATAGAAGCAACAAAATTCATTTTCTTGTGCAAAATTGCAGGGGTTGGATTTCAAAATAAAGCTAATAACGGGTGTTCATTCAATTTATTATGGCTAAGGAAATTGGAAAAGGCAATGGGTAAGGCTTTAGAAAGGCATGAGGCATTTATTTATGAAAATAATGGAAATTAGGAGAAAAAGAAGGTTTAAGGTCATAGGTTGGATGTGAGGAGGAAATTGAAGAAAATAGAGGCCTCATTAATAAAAAGGCTTATGAGGATCAATGGTCAAGCTCTTAGATAAGGATTGATTAGTGTAAACCTTTTGTCAATTTGGTTTTGGAGCTCTCTCATTAATCTCTCTCTCTCTCATTCTTGGATACTTAGAGTTTTATTGGAGCACTTTGGAATTGGAGCAAGAAAGGCAAGGAAGGCAAGAGGAAGCAAAGATCAAGCAGGGAAAGGCATGATCAAGAAGCTACAACAAGATTAATTGTAGGTATCGATTTGATTGTGTATTTTCCTTTCTAGATTTGGTATGCATGGTGTTGCATGTGGTCCTTTTCTATCATGGCATAGGTTTTTCTAGGCATGATAGTGTTCTTCAACCTATCCTTTCCATTTCTAGATAGACTTGATGAGATAAGTTCTCATAATTCGGTTGTGGGATGGCCAGATGGATTCGAAGCTGAGTAGGATGGACTTCCAAAATGACAAAAGCATGGCCTAGTGGTCCTTGAACCAGACTGTGGATCACAGTAAAGCCACTAGCCTAGTGACCCCTGAGCCAGATTGTGGGTTGTGGTAAAGCCGAGATTGTGTGCCTCGGTGGGCCTAGCAATCCTTGCTGGAGAATGGAAGGATATACGGTAAATCCAAGAGGTGGATTTCTCTTTGTTGGGCCTAGTAGTCCTAGGATGGGATGTATGGTAAAT
This sequence comes from Pinus taeda, assembly GCA_000404065.3. Taxonomy (NCBI): domain Eukaryota; kingdom Viridiplantae; phylum Streptophyta; class Pinopsida; order Pinales; family Pinaceae; genus Pinus; species Pinus taeda. The sequence continues at coordinate 188,881 of APFE030019446.1, forward strand.
ACTGGAGAGTGTGTCTCAGTGTAGGGCCTAGTGATCCCCAGATCAGACTGTGGATTACAGTAAATCCTGAGAGACTAAGAGGCACTCAAATTCCTCACAGTGTAGGTGGAGAAATTTGGTGGCATCCATGCTTTTTTGGTCCTTTTGGTGTGTTCTATGAGTCCCACATTCATGCTTGGAATATGGCATGGGGGTGAGTGGCTGGAGAGAGATTTGGCTCAGCCATTCTATAGTCGAGTGGAATGTGGTAGCCCCATCTTCAGTTGGTATATTGCATTCATTAATGAGAAATTCATTTCGTCGGTTTTCATCTGTAAATGTGTTGATGTATATGTGGATTTTATGACTAATATATTTATGGTATTTATGTTGTTACTATGTTGGTTATATGTATGTTTTATGACAACGACTATGTATGGCTCTCAGCATGTTTTTACTTGTAAATGAATGGATAATGTATCTATGACCTAATAGATGATAATGACCAAATGATATGAGGGAACAATGGTTCTTAGTGATTCTCAGATAAGTTCGAGATCCCTATGTTTACTTTTGTTGGTTATACCTATATATTACATGTTTGTGATATGTTTGACGAAATGCCTTTTATGGCTAGTAGGGGTCTGATTAAGGTCTTGTTTGAATTATTTCTTTTGAATTATTGTTTCCATGTTCTTTTACTTGTCTTAAGTTAGCATTCCATTCTAGACTTTGACTTGGGATCTAGGCAAAGTGGCTAAAATCCATGGGAATTTGGCACAACACTGACAAAATGGGTCGTTGGATGCTAGTAGGGAAGCCTTTGAGAGCGACTAGAGGTCATTGGACGCTATCATGGCTATATCATGAGAGCAAATGAGGGCTAAGTTGATCAAAACTTTAGTACGAACCAAGGGAAAGTTGCCTAAAATGTTGGCATGGTTCTTAAGGGTCCTGTAGTTGATGTGGAAGGTCTGTGTGTTATGTTTCCGTTGATTCCACTTCTTTAAGGTCACATAGGAGGTTAATCCAACCATAGTAGCCTTTCATCACATGTTTACCCCAGTTGGACGGTTACTTGGGTAGATGTGGGAGGAGGGTGTTATAGAGTGGTATGAGAGTGTGGTTGCGCTCTCCTTGAGATGTGTGTTGATCATCCTTTAATCATGTTGGTTGCATATGTGTAGCTTATGCATGTAGTCCATATTCTTTTTTCATTTGCATGGTGTTGATAACGGTTGCAGTGATGTCGCCATGCGAAGGTTGATTGTGTCATCATCATGAGTGTATGGTTGTATATGCATTTGTCATACTCTTCAGTGTTCAGATGTTTTTCAGTTGCACGTGATGTGGTTGTTATTTTCATGCATGAGGTTATGGTTGGTGTAATTGATATGGTCATGCATTGATGATTAGACTCTATCTAGAATGATGTGTATATGGTTTTGTACTCATGTATTATATGTCTATATGCAGTTGTTATGCATGTATGGTCTTGGTTATAGTTATGCATGAATAGTAGGTCAAACATGCCTTTTGAATCCATGGTATGAAATTAGGCCATCATGGTGCTATTGGTATGTTATGATGCTAATGTGTTGGCTGAGATAGAGCAAGAGATGTGGATCCTCAAAGTGAAGTTGCATCATTGGACCTCGAGGAAAGATCATGTCGTCATACAGGTTTCCATGTTGGGCATGCAAGTATGTAGTTTAAGTATTGTTATGTGCATTATGGTTATGTGTATGTCTTTTATTCTATTGATGTTATGGTTACATACATGATAGATGATGGTTGATTAGTATAGTCATACGCATATGTGTGGGATAGTCGTGAATGATAGTAACATGTGGTTGTATACATTCTTATTCGTTTTATGTTAAGATAAATTGATGATTATGTTATACGTTGTTGATGAGTATGTTATAGGTTAAATTTTTGTTATGCTAGTAACTTGATGATTATGGTTATTACATTAAGATCTTGATGTTATATGTATCGGGCTAAATTGATTGGCTTATGCATATGGTTAGCATTACGAAAGCTAGGTATGAGTCAACTTATTTTGACATTGTGTTGTACTAATCTAGACTGATCATACATATGTGATTGCTATACATGAATGGAAAATGCTTAGGAGCTTATGATGTCAACTTGTTAGATAGTGACTATTATGGATATCATGATCTTATTTATGTTTGAGTTTATATGTTGTGAAGCTATATCATGCTAACTAGATTGATTGTGTAGAAAAGATATTCTCCCCTGAGACACATTAAGGTATGAGTTCACTTATGTCGTATATTTGGTGCTTGATTGTTTGATTATGTCATCTATTTGGTGTTTGAGTGTTTGGTGTCTATTACATCGTCTAGTTAATTTACTTAACATGGTACATTTGAAAGTTGGTTGAATGTTTGATGAATTGCATAATATGGGTATGTGTTCCAATGATCTTGTTTTAAGATGATTGTACTAACACATATGTGTTGAGGCAGTTGATATGTACTTGAGTGTAAGTAGGTGGCAGTTGTAGCATTATGTATAAAAACTATGAGTTGACTATGGATTATTACATGATTGTTAGTCTTGGTAAGGGTTGATTTCAAATTGATATATATGATTGTATTGATATTTGGAATATGTGGTTGACATGTGTGATCAGTTGCAGGAAACATGCATGGCATTAGCATGACAAGGTATAGGTTGATGTGTTTATATAACTAATAGTTGGATGATGTGACAACACATAGTAAGCCATGATTACAACAACATAAAAAGTTAAAAGAAAGGAAGGAAATAATTCCTTTGGATATGTTTGAAAACCCTAATTCCAAACGAATGAGTACTTTGCATTCAGGAAGTCTTCTTAAGCTTGACTTTGTTTGACATTATGGGGATGTATGCTATATTCATGAACATGTATTTGATAAGAATATTAGCTAGTTTCTAGTTAAGGATGGATTTGTCAAGGGAATTGGATCCCCTTGAGAGATGGCATGGATGTGTTTAATTACAAGGCAATGTGCTTGGCACAACAAGGTAAGGTAACAAGTATGTTGTTATGTTTATTTATGCACTAACAGTTATGCGTTCATGGAAATATGATGCAGGGAATTGCATGGAAAAGAGACTGCCATGAGATCTTGAAGAATGCCCAAGTTGATATTTCCTTTGGAAACACTGGGAACCATGGGGATTGATTCATGGTGTCTGTTGAGCATCTTTTTATTTTGGTCTTTTGTGATTTTCTTGTGCTTGATTTGTAGTTTTGTTATTTCTAGTGCATGATCATGCCACTTTGTTTGTGATGTCGTATTGCTATTAGTTTTCATGGTTTTCTTCTTGTTTATTTCTTGTCTTTCCTTTTATGTTTTTAGTCTTGGGAATTGGTTGGGAAAGAGGACAGCTAATGGGACTCGGGGAGAGCCATGTGGTACCTGAAAGGTAATGTAAGATTAAGATGAAGCTCTATGCATAAGTAAGCACAGTGGAAGGTAAGACTATGACAGTCAGTTGGATTGGTTTGGTCCATTGGTGTAAATGGATAGTGGTAGGATAGTTATGAGAAAGATAACAGGAAAGGTGAAGTAAATGGATCTGATGCTTCAGATGCCTTGACTACGTTGGGAATGATTGCTTTCAAATTTTTTCATGGTGTGCATAGATAAAGGGTGTTCTTTTAACCTTGATCTTATGATATTTGGTAATTATGTTGTGATCATGATTGTGTTGATGTTTATATATGTATACATGTATGTATGTACTTATATGTTGTGTCTGACAGCGTCATCATGGATCATGATTGTTCAATGCTAATATTTATATGTGTATATATGTATGTATGTATGTATGTCACTGTCTGATAGGTTCGTTAGGAATTATTCTGGTGGAGGAATTATAGCTTACACAGGTGAATGACGTGAAGAGGTTTCAGGTCTTACAAGGAATAAATTGGGAGGAGTAGCCTGACAGATTTATGAAGTTATTATCATGTGGTTAAGAGTTGATATTATGTCTATTCTATGGACAGGTAACTCAAGGGATACATCATCGAAATGAAAGGAGTGTGCTCTATGGCATTCTGGGACAAGCATGGATAAGACACCGAAAGAAAAGTTTCTTGGTAAAAGACAGTGTGGTTTTGGATGTGTTGTACTATTGTTGTGCACATCTTGTATATGTTGCACATGTTTCATATTTGTTGTTGTGTCCATGGGTGTTGTTCATATATAGTGTGTGTACATGTTTTTTATGATATTTTATGTACAAGATGGTACATATAGTGTTGTGTGAGTATTTCATATGCAGTGTTCGGTATAGATGATGTTATGTACACGTTGGATATGCAGTGCTATGCACCTGTGGTGTTGTGTGCATGTTGTATAGGTGGTGCTAGGTACATATGTTGTTGTGTGCATGATTTTACAAGTGGTGTTGTGTGCATGTAGTGTTGTGTACATGTTGTATAAGTGGTGTTGTGTGCATGAAGTGATGTGTACATGTCCTGCATGTGGCATTGTGTACATGTAGTGTAGTGTACATGTCATGCATGTGGTATTGTGTACATGTGGCATTGTGTACACATTGTGTAGCTGGTGCCATGTACATGTGATTTTATGCACACATTGTGCAGGTGGTGCGATGTACAGGTGGCACTGTATACATGTTGTACATATGGTATTGGTGTACATGTGGTATTATGTGAATGTCATACATGATGTGTTGAGGGCTTCTAGTACTATGTATGTGCATTGTGTAGTCGTGGTACCATGACATGTGTATTCCTTGTGTGGTACTTTGTGTAGTACATGTATGTTGTTGCGTTGTACGTCAAGTGTAGGTACATGTATTGTGTGGTGTTGTACGTCAGGTATAGATGGACGAGTTGTGTTATATATTGGGTGTATGTGTATGCATTTTGAGGTGTCACACGTTGTGTGTGGCTATATTTCTTGTGAAGTACATTGTATACGTATACATGTTGTGTTGTGTCATACACCGGGCATAGGAGTATCCATTATGTTGTGTTGTACATTGGGTGTAGATGCATGCATTGCCTGGTGTTGTATGTTGTGTGTGGTGCTATGGGTGTGATGCACACTATGTGTATGTGCACATGGTTGAGGAGAAGGCATTGGGTGTTTGTCGAGTGTGGCAACTGATCTAGTGTGCGTATGAAATAAGGACAAAAGTGGAAGCCAAGGATTGATTAAAGGATAAGTATCAATATTTTATTCAGTTTTACTATGCATGCGATTTATGATTCTGTTCTATGACGATTATATGTCATCTACGATTCTGGTTTATGATGGTTACATGTGATTTATGATGTTGATATATGATGGTTGTGTTCTGAGCTAACCTGATGTGATATGTTTATACATGATGATTTGATCAAATATGCTAGTTTGAATTGTTGTGACAAGAAGTAAACAAGATTGCAAGTGTACCTTATTAACGAGCCACCAATAAGGTATGATTTGAAGTTATTTCAATTTATTTTAATCTAATGGAAGTTATATGCTTGGTACAGGAAACATGGAAATGCCTAGATGGGTCGCTGAAATCAACTGCAAGAATTAGCAGCAGAAGTGAAAGAAATTGGAACATGCAACAGTATGATAGTAGAGCACTTCAGGAACAGGGACATTGTGGGACACTAGTACCCAATAGTGTCCATTGATTTCCATCAACAGCTATGATCGGTATGATGGTTTTAAGGCAAGGATATGCCTTGGTTTTTGTATCTTCTAATGTGAGAAAGCCTTGCCAAGGGATGGATTGCCCGAGATGGGGGTGCTAGCGAAATGATCTGGATTTAAACAAGAACGCAACAAATTACAGATATAACCATAGATACAAATATGCAATAGAAATAACACTTCATTTCATTAATATCAAATATTTAAATATGCATACAAATAGAATGGAAATAAGACTAGCTCAAGCGATGGTAGCTTATCTCTGAGAAGAGATGTGGGGGCGACATACCTCTGAACTGCATTACAATGAGGCTCAAGGGCCTTTTTATTATTGAACAATAAGATTAAACCCTAAACAACCAAAACCCTAACCCGTGGAGATGTAACACCAAGAGTTTATGGGCCCCGTTGGGGTTAGTTGGACAACCAACTTCCCGGGGTTGCGACTTGGTCATATTATCTGAATTTGATGCGCATGATACCCCATTGGAAAGATCTCTTTGAGGACTATGACGGAAGATACGATTTTAGATTAAAAATTCCTTGGTACAAGATTGCCAAAAAAATGTCGTTTACGGCCTCAAAACAACTTCTGAAGTTTAGGACCCAAAAAACTGCTAAAAATAGTAAATTGTGCTACAATTAAGGTAACTGAAAAACTAAAAGAAGCAATGGTGGCGTTCCAAGTGGAATTGGTGGGTGGCCACCAATATCCACCTAGATCATTCCTCCCCCCTTAGGAAGCAATGGTCCCCATTGCATTGAGTTCCTCCATGAGATGGGGAAGCTTCTATTGACCTTGGTCCTTGGCGAGCCACTTGACCTGGTGAAGGAGTTGACCTACTTTGACAACTCGATACAGTTGAACCTTATGCTGGCGAGTGTGCTTGAACTCCATGTCTATGATATTATAAGTTGTGGCTTGTTCCATGCAATCTGGATTTAACTCTGTAGGTGTGAGTTGTTCTACAATGTCTTATGTGTCTAGCAATGGTGGGAAGTATGGTCGAAGGCGGTCCACATTGAACACTGGGTGAAAGCCAAGGAATGGGGGGAATGTTGAGCTCAAATGCTTAGTCTCCCACAACCTTGGTAATGGTTTAAGGACCATATTGGAGTGGTATGAGTTTTCGATAGGCTCCAGTAAGGCATTCCTTTTGCAAATGAAACTAGACTTTGTTGCCCACATGAAACTTGTGTGGCACCTGATGTTGATCATGTTGATGCTTAAACTTGGCATTTGATTTCTCTAGAATGTCATGGACCTACTTTTGGATATGTTGGATGTGCTCAATGAAGTTGTTTGCCTTATTTATTTCAGACTGGATATGAGCCGAATCTGCCTGAGTAGCTGCAAATGGCATGGCCACATCAATGGGACATAGTGGTTGGAATCCCAAGCCCACCATAAAAGAGTTGTGGGCAGTCGAGCTATGGAGAGCTCGGTTATAGCTGTGCTATACATAGGTGAGGCTCTCATCCCATGTGCGTGGATTCTTTGAGTTGTGCATGCATAGAATGTGTACGATCATCATGTTGACGACCTCTATCTGGCCATGAGTTTGGGGATGGAAAGTTGTGGACTTAGTGAGTTTGGTGTCAAGCATCGACCATAGACTAGACCAAATTTACTGAGGAACCTTCTGTCCCGATCTGAGATGATACACTGAGGGATCTGAAAGTGTACCCACACTTGTTCAAAGAAGAGTTTATCAGTGGCTTCCGTTGTGATATTCTTCTTCCAGGCAACCATTATTTCCATCTTTGAGAAAGTGTTGACGACCTCAAAAACACAATCATTTCCATGCTTAGTAGAAGGAAGACCCAACATGTAATCCATGGAGATGGATTCCCAAGGTCGACTAGGGTAGGTAGTGGAGTATAGAGGCCTTGCTTCTTTATGGTTGGTTTGGCAATGGCACAGACAGTGCAGGATATGATGTACTTCTTGACATCCCATCAAAATTCGGCCAATAGAAATACTTTTGCAGTACTACAACCGTTTTCTCGACCCCGAAATGCCCATCGACCCGACTGTAGTGTGCTTCCCAAATAATATTGGCACGCTCACTTGAAGGAACACAAAAGTGTCCCATGTGGCATAATAAGGCATCCTGGAGGTGAAAATATGGAATTTTCTGACCCTCCAAGAGCGTCTGGTATGAGTGGCTGAATTCTGGGTTGCTTTTGTATAGAAGTGTCTAATCAGAAGTCTCGTGCCCACAAGAGTTGAGCACGGTGGTTAACGCCATGATTGGTGGTGAGTTGAGGAAATCTGCAACATTATTAGTGTTTCCCTTCTTATACTTGATATTCAAATGGAACTGTTGCAGGTATGTGGACCACTTCTGATGGCGACCATTCTATAACTTCTCTTACATCTTTATGAACTGTAGGGGTCAGTGATCTGTGTGGATGACCGTTTCCTTCCCTAAAATGTAATGCTTCCATTGTCGGTAGGCCTACACAATGGAATACATCTCTTTGTCATTAGTGGGATACTTTCATATTTTGTTTGAAAGTGTCTCACTGTAATATGCCATTGGATGCCCCTGTTGAGTAAGGACTACCACAATAGCATAGTCAGAGGCATCTGTCTCGATATCAAATGGATGTTGCAAGTATGGTAATATGAGCATTAGTGCAGAGCAGAGGCAATATTTTAAATCTGTGAATGCCTTCTGTTGAGATCTAGAGCAAAAGAATTTTGCTTTCACTCCTCCCTTGGTGACTTGACTCAAGGGCCAAGTGATATGAGAGAATCCCAACATGAACCTGTGGTAGAAATTGGAAATACCTAGAAAGTTGTGGAGCTCTGTTAGAGTGGTTGGAGCTAGCCAATCTAAATGACTTGGATCTTGGCTGGATCCACATGCACCCCCTGTTCATCAATAATGTATCCCAGATACTAAACCTGGGTCATACCAAAAGTGCATTTCTCCATATTAGCACATAGCTTGTGTTGCCGTAGTGTTTGGAGAACCTGTCGGATGTGGTGGAGGTCCTCTTCCCAACTCTGGTTGAAGATTGGGATGTCATCCAAGTATACCACTAAAAATGAGTTAGTGAATGGATGCACGATGTCATCCATCAGCCTCATGAAGGTTGTAGGAGCATTCGTCAATATGAAAGGCATAACCAACCATTCGAAAATGCCCTCCTGGGCTTTGAAGGTAGTCTTCCACACATCAGAGGGTTCTATTGGTACCTGGTGATATCCTGATTTCAAGTCGATCTTGCTGAAATATTTTCCCCCCTTTAGCTGGTCCAAAAGGTCATAAATCCATGGGATCAGGTATCTATTCTAGATAGTGATCTTTTTCAATGCCCAATAGTCAATATAGAGTCTCCAAGTCCCATCCTTCTTCTGTACCAACATGATCGGGATCCCATAGGGCAATGAACTCAGACATATGTGACCTTTTTGTAGCAGCTCATGAATCTGCCTCTTGATTTCCTCATTCTCTAGAACGAAGTGTTGATAGATTGGTCCATTGTGTAGCGGCGCATGGGTCAAATTGATGGAGTGCTTCACCTGACAGTGCAGAGGAACCCCTACAGGGGAGGTGAAGATGTCCTCATACTCCATGACCTTGTCCATCTATTGTTGTCGTGAGGAGGGGCCCTGTCTGGAGGTCATGGTCACTGTCTTCTTCTTTCACTAAGGGCGTACCATTAGGAAAACAAATTTCTCAGTTTTGGAAATGAGCTTACTACATTGTTTTGCAGTAACCAAAGAGATGGCAGTAGGTGGTGCTACCTCCGGTATCCTTTACAACTTATTTCCCAAAGTAATAATAACATCATGAGGCCTTGACTCATACACAACATATCACTTCCATAAGTATGGTTTGCCTAATAATACTTCACAAACATCAAGGGGAGAAATGTCACGTAATACCTCATCTCTGAAGGGCTTGATATTGTATGGAAGGTGACACTTTTAGCTCACACGAAGATCATGTCCTTGGTGAAGCCACCGAATGGTGTACAGTTGTGGATGTGATGTGGTAGGTAAGCGTAGCAACTTCATGACCTCTGCCGAAATGAGTTTCTTTTGGTTCCCACTATCGACAATGAACTGTAGTGAGGATCCCTTTACCCACATCTGGGAGTGGAAGATGCACTTCTCCTTCTCTAGATCTTCGGGTTCCTGCTTCTGGATCTTCATGGTGGTAACAATGGTGTTGGGCTCCACATCAATTATCTGCTTCCCTTTGTGATTTCCCTTGTCAGGTTTTGACTTAGATTCGGAACATGCACCTGATTCCGAAGCCTTAATCTTGGCCACTAGTGGCTGCTTGGTCAGACACTCACTTGTGTTGTGAGTGGAGCTCTTATGGAACTCACAGCACTTTGTTGTGTCATTCTTCAGCTTTGCAGTGTTGTTCTTTACTTGCGGCTTTGGCGGGTTGTCCTAGGCCACCCTGCCTTAGCTTTATCCCTTTTTTTGCAATTTGGGGGAACCCTTCCCTTGCTTCAGATTCGCAGATCCAAAGTCTCACTTCTTTTGTTTAAATTTTTCTCGAGCTTGACGACATATCAGTATGCCGTGTCAAGCAAGGAGATGTCCAAGAATTCCATCTCATCCTAGATGTACTTTTGTAGGTAGTCATGGTACTTGAGAACCAAATGCTTTCAGAATCCTTGATACCCAACTTCGTGCAAAGGGTATGAAAAACATTGGTAAGCTTCGACACATCTTAGTACCTTTCCTGTCGCAGCATTGTCCACTTTATATATTTATCCTCATCGCTCCCAACAGGGTAGTACTACTCCTTGATGGCATCCTAGAACGAGTTCCAAGTGGGTGCAACTAAAAACATGGAGTTCGTACTTTCATCCTTCTGCTCATAATAGGTTTCCCACTAGTCCTTGACATGGGGGGCTGCTTTGAGAAGTGCAAAAGTGATCTTTTCCCAGCTGGAAAAATCATGAACATAAAAATATCCTTCTAACATATTTAACCATTTATCTATAGCATCTGCATCTATCTGACCCTCAAGTATGGGAATATCAAAGTTAACTTGTACCTGAAAGGGTGTGGCACTTCGATAGTAGCTGCTGGAAGTAGATGTGTTGTCCTTGGGTAACCACTAAAGGATCTGGGCAATGTTGTCCATCATCGCATTCCTTTGTTGCTCGAGGGCTTCTTCGAGCAAGCTTTTTGATAGGATCTCCTGCCCCCTTGTCTTTCTTTTCATCTGCCATGGGAGGCCATCAGGATTTACGAGGATGGTATTGTAAAGCTTCGACCAGTTCAAGCCCTAAATCCTTATATCCTGACCTCATTGGGGACATGGAAAGAAAAATAGAGAAAGAAGAGACCCCTCTAATACCACTGATCCGGATTTAAATAGGAACACAACAAATTACAGATATAACCATAAATAAAAAGTTGCAGTAGAAATAACACTTCATTTCATTAATATCAAATATTGAAATATGCTTACAAACAGAATGGAAATAAGACTAGCTCGGGTGATGGTAGCTTATCTCTGAGAAAAGATGTGGCGGCTACTGTTG
>APFE030019454.1:0-13194 GCA_000404065.3 Pinus taeda
TATTTCTTACACAAATTCTCATTAATGATGCAAATTCATTGATTTCAAACATAGATCTTCATCTAGATGTTAGTTTTATTGTTTACAAAGTAAGTTAGTAACATTATAGCATGCATAGTACATACAAAATTCAAATATCTGCATAAACCCTCACAAACCTCATTAACCCTCACTCATAGATCTTCATCTAGATGTTAGTTTTATTGTTTACAAAGTAAGTTAGTAACATTATAGCATGCACAGTACATATAAAATTCAAATATCTGCATAAACCCTCACAAACCTCATAAACACTCCCAAACCTCATAAACCCCAACAAACCTCATAAACCCTAACTCATAAACACTCACAAACCTCATAAAACCTCACCCATAAACCCTCATAAACCCTCATTTTTTTGGGATTCGAATCCCAAAATCAGGACACAAAGTGTCCTAACGGGACACGACCGAGATTCGATGATACCCTGTTGGAACACATGGTATCCCATTTTAGAATTTGAATTCCAATCGAATCGTGTCGGATTCGTGGGATTTGGACACATGGCCTGTTTTGGACGAATCTGGTTTCATAGACTACAAGTGATTTATTTAGCTCCTCCTTTATCTAGCTAGAGGAAGTTACCTTTGTCAGTGCTCTTCTCACCCAGCAACAATTCCCTATTCCTGTGGTCCCATGATCTGTGCTTCTCCACAACCTTAATTGTCACTTGCCACAACCTAGGTGATTTGACTAGTTGGAGATTCCTCCCACCAATTAAAGAAAAACATGACACTTAGAGTGTTGCTTAGCTCGATGTGGAACCACCTTGGAGTAGATCCTCTAGACTTCCAATGCGTCAGCCTTCAGGCCTCTTCTACCAACAGCATATAGCAGTAATGGTTATGGCCGCAAGGTTCTTCCATTGCTCCAAGTAATCTGACACCAACAGGGACAATCAATGGGAACAAGGCCTTCAGCCTGTTCTCTCTAAAACATATGTGACGCCTCTCAGAGGTTCATAAGAAGTCTTCACAAATGCTAAAGTAGGATTTCACCCAAGTGAAGCGAGGAAAAAGATTTTAAAAAGAACACTTCTAAATGCTAAGAATGGCATAAATAGACTGTTGGTTTACATAAACTTCCTGTCTCTTCCTCCTTTGTCCACATATTCGAACTTTGTTCATCCTTCGTTTTGTATCCTTGAATCCACTTCATGGATACCTTTCGTATCAGAAAATTGATATTTCAGCTAAGGGCTATTGATTACACACTCCTTTATATCCTTTTTTAATCTAGAATTGCCTTCCCTCCTTGGCACTTATATAATTCATTTCAGTTGCCATTAAAATGCCCTTCAACTTTCTAGGGAATACAATAAAGACTTTATATGCTCAAGGCTAGTCCTTAGCCAATTATTCACACTTGCCGGGTCACCGTCTATCGGCAAGTTGGAGCACTTCTCAGATAAAGGTCTGGCAAGTTGGAGCACCTCTCAGATAAAGGTCTATCGGCAAGTTGGAGCACTTCTCGGATAAAGGTCTATCGGCAAGTTGGAGCACCTGTCACAATAATGACCCAATTTTCAAACGCAAAGAGCTTGCCCTTGTGATAATGCAGTTAACCCAGTCTTTTTTATGGTGGGTCATGTTAATACAGCCAGGTCAGTCCTGTAATAATTTGGAGGCAGTGTGGTGGCCCCTCTGCTAATGCAATTTTTACAATTGAGGCCACTAGCAAGTCCTGAGTGACTTTCAAAATAGATATTCTTTGGTCACCAACTTTGTAGCCAAAAGTTTTCTGATTGTCACGCTGATGTTGTAGGTAATCTGTACCCTCTCCAATCAAAAGGCTTTTGCCGAGAAAGAAAAAAAGGTCCTGGCCAATTTACACACCATGAATTAAGACCTCAATTCATATAAACAAAATCAGTTATCATAGTTTCACCTTGCCGTCTGCAAATAACAGAGACCTAAGTCTTATAAACAAAAACAGTTACCATAGTTTCACCTTGATGTCTGCAAATAACAGACACCTGCTCCTAATCAAGATAGCTACTTAAAGAAGATTTTTTTTGTTTTGAATTGGAAAAGCTCAGGGCTCAAACCTAAACCTAACAACATGTTTATTAGGCACCCACGTTCTCGCTGTAACTTAAACAAGTAAGCCTCCAACAATCATGTTGCATTCTTTGATGATCGCTAATTGAGATTAATCAGCACATTACTATTTAGAAACCAAAACGGAATTCCAGTGGACCTCTCTTTAAGCTTCCATATTTTAAATTGTTAGAGCTCAATCTCCTCCCTTTGAATAAATGTTTAAAATCCATTTTGTTGTGAACGCGTTTGTTCAGTGGTAGTGATGCCATCCACCAGGATTCACCCATCAACAGTATAACATGAGTTTTGAAGATTTGAGGGTCCCCATCTACCAGTATATCATGATTTTTAAAGATTTGGGCGCCCCATCCACCAGTATACCATGAGTTTTAAAGCTACGAAGCCCGTTGGATGTCCCGGGCGATCTGGCGGAATAATTAACCTGCCACCACTTACCGTACATAATTTTTAAAAGCACTTCCAAAATTTAAAAAAAATAATAATAATAATAATAAAATAGATAAAGTTCAAAACAAAATACAACAGGGATATGTCTCGAAGAACTTACAGAAAACTAAATTTTAATATACAGGAGGAAAAAAAGGAATTCAGAGTCGATTTTTTTTTGGGAAAAGAAAGACCGAAGAAAAACGCGTTACCTTGCCTTGGGCGCTGCTGCTGCTGGTGTCTGCCTCCGTTCGAGATGAGAATAATCTCAATTTCTTCAGAGATTTAGAGCTGGGAATTCTTGAGTTCGAAACTCTTCCGAGAGAATTGATAGCAGGTACAGAAAAGTGCTTAAACCTTGGGGTTTTGAGGCCAGAAGCAATCATATAATCCGAACAGTGGGCAATATTAGCAAACGAACCAATTGCTGCTACTGTCATTGCCATTTTTACCATACTTCACGCGTATCCTCCTCTTTTAAGCTGTACAGACTGGCTCTCGAAATTGGAACTCAACACCACCTACTTCACCACAATTTCAAAATTATCATATTTGCCTCATACTTAATTATCCTATCAGATATTTGATATTATTTAACTATTTTTTTTGGACGGGCGAGTGACACAGGCCAGATATTTTACGGGGAACGTGATGTGTTTGGAGTGATTATTTTATTTTTATTTTTTTCCATACATATATATTTTTCTAGGAAATGATCGTGACTAGGGACCAAATCCCCACACAACGTTGTTGTCTAATTAATTATTTTTGTGTCAAATTAATTTTCTAGGCACGAGAGGTTTATTATGTTAAAAAAGTTTTCTATTGAAACAATAGAGTGGTTGGTATTATGAGATTTTATCTTTATTTATTTTCAAATTTTATTAAAGACATTTTAAAAATTTATGAAGTGTAGACTAATTGGTTTGTGTGGGTTTGGTCTTCACGAGGTCACAAGTTCAATCTCATGAAGAAGTGTTGAGGATTGAAGCTACATTTGGGAATTAAACTATCACAAAATAATTTTTCAAAACAATTTAATCTTCCAATGATTATAGCAATTGTAGATAGAACAATAATTGTAATGAACAATAAGAGACAAATAAGGGACACCAAGTTTAGTCAAAGGCCAGGTAAAAACCCCATAAGGGGGAAAACCCTTTCAAATTCTTCTTCTTATTAGATTGTCATAAAATGTTCAACAAAGAGAGAGTACAATGTTCCAATTCACCAATCGCAAGATTATAAGCAAAAACAACCAAACAATATCTCAACAGACAGATATGCTTCAAATCAACCTATGGTCGACAATTAGAATCTACGTTCAACTGTCATCAAAACCCTAGTTCACAACTGCACGAAGCTAGCGACCATCTGTGCAGTTGCAGCTCTCCAGCTGCATGGAGAACCCTGTATGCATGAGGCTATAGTCGATATTTCCTTATTCCAACCTAGCAACCCCATACCAAAAACCCTAATTCGCAAGTGTGAGCTCGGACCCTGCAATTTTGGACCTATACGAACTAATTAAGTGAACCAACCTCAAACGTATGGAAGCTAATCCAAAGAAGAGAGAAGAATAAGATGCTTGATGATGATATCCAAATGATGTTCACTTCACTTGTATTTATAGGCTTCCAAGGGTGTTCAATTTCTCTTTTGGGTTGACCTGTCCTTTTGTGCTTATGTAGGTTTCCATATTAAAATTACATTTTTCCTCAACCACATTAAATTCTTCCAAGGGCTACGAGGGGTCTTTCTTGATGAGGAAGGTTGTCTAAAGGAGGGAATTTGTCCTTAAGCTACCAAATTAACACTCCCTCTCAACTAGGGAGAAATTACCGACTACAAATGTGTCCCATCTCAAATATTGTCTCATCATGAAATCAAATGTTGTTACTACCCATTTCTGCTTTGCTGAACACTCTCGAATCTAAAGGAGAAGAGTTTGACATTATAGGGGAGCTCAATCTATGACCCTCTATCCATCGAGGAGCCACTACTATCACCCAGAATCACTGCCAGTGCGGATCTATTGCTACCACCCATGAATCATCTGTCAACAGAGAGCCAATGCTACTACCCGAGAATCTCTGCCAACGGGGAGCCAATGTTACAACCCGAGAAACCACATACAATAGGAAGGATTCCACTTACCTTGTGAGGTGAGGATCATGCCTATCCCACTGCTTGAGGGATACCACTTACCATAAATGGTAAGGATCTCACCTATCCTATTATCTGGTAATCTTCCCAACTTGACCCTCAAGAGTCAGTGGTAGAACACCTGCATCTCTAGCTTAATTGGGATGCCACTTACCATAAATGGTAAGGATTGCGCCTAACTCAAGCACTCAACACCCATTGGCTAGATGGGTGGGAAAGATAGATGCCAAGTGGAGTATACTCTTTCAAATCCAGAGGTCCCTTAACCATAGGAGCTCTAAGGCTCAATTCCTCACCCTAGGAGCTCAGACAGGGGGGAAGAGCATAGCTTAGTGTCCTCGATCAATCGATACCCTTACCCAGGAGGGATATCCATCAATCCAAGTTGCTCTATGTCTACAATTTGCTCATCAGCTAAAGTATGACGAAGACTCATGACTCCTCTCTGCACCATGTCATGTATGTAATGATATCTAATCTCAATATGCTTGGAATTTTCATGAAACATAAGATTCTCTGCCAATCAGATCCCACCCTCATTGTCACAATATATCACTGTCATATCTAGGACTTGTTCAAACAACTCTTCCAAGCTAACAATGTATTTTGCCTCAACCGTGCTTAAAGCAACGAACTTTTGTTCCATGTTCATCCATGATATCATTGTAGATTCCAAGCTAAAGCAACACCCATATGTACTCTTCCTATCAATAATGTTTACAACCCAGTCATCAGCGGTGTATCCATGTAGTCTTGTATCTCTAGAAGCATATCTCAAACCAAGATCTTTCATCTTGAACTCAGGGGCCATCTCCTTCTTATGCTTGATCATCAAAGGCTTACTACTTGTCAAGAATAGGTCGTCAACATATAAGACCAAAATCAAAGGCATACCTTGGACCAGTTTGAAGTAGGGGTTCAGTTCGACACTGCTTCTTGTGAATCCAAGCTTTACCAGGTAACTATTAGTATGGCATACCAGGCACAGGGAGCCTACTTCAAACCACATAATGTTATCTTGAATCTACAAAAGTGAGTCTTCGTGTCTTGTACATCAAATCCCTAAGGTTGCTCAACACATACTTCATCCTGTAGTAGACCATGAATAAATGTTGTACTTATGCCCATCTAGCGAAGTGTCCATCCTTGACTAGCAGCAAGGCAAAAACCGATCTAATATTAGTGTAGCATGCAACAGGATAAAATATGTCATCATAGGCTTTTCCCTCTTCCTTGGAGAAACCTCAGACCACAAACCTTGCTTTGTATTTCTCAATGCTTCCATTTGCTTCATGCTTTATCTTATATAGCCATTTTGGAGTTGTGACAGACTTTCCTTTAGGTCTCGGAACAATATCTCATTCATCATTCTTCATAATCGATTCATATTCTTCGGCCATAACATCCTTCCAAACTTGTTCTTCCATAACTACTCCATTATGCTTGGGATTATCATCCGTCTTGATCCTACTAGAGAGGAATGATCTCCTCGACTTCTTTTCACTTTGGTGCCATAACTCACTTTGATGATTAGTGTTGTGGACCGTTCCCAAAATAGGTCTACCATTCACTCTATGGATTCCTTCAACTCTAGATCTCAATGTAAAAGCACCTCTCATGTGAGATTTCTGAGGCCATGTGAGAACGTTTCCTTTGATGAAGGCTACTCTCATACCTTTTTCTTCCAAAGCAAAAATAGATACCAAGTTCTTCATTAGTTTTGGAACATACAGCACATCATGAAGAATAATAGATTATCCATAGTCCAAATCAAAGTTGACAATACCAAATCCCGTCACCCAAAATGTATTGTCGTCCCCAAGAATAATCTCTAAACTCATCCACCTCTCAACCATATTTAAGAGGACTTCCTTATACCCGGAGAAGTGTATAGAAGTCACACTATCTACCATCCAACTATCATATGATTCTAAAGGAGAAGAACCAGAAAGGACTAAAATAAGAATATATTTAGATTGACTAGTAGCTACATTATTTTCATACCCTGAGTTCATTGACTTCTTTTGAGGAAAAGGACTTTCTTCACGGCCATCCAGAGTATCTCTTCTTCTTCGATTATATCTTCCTCTTTTATTTTATGAACTTCTTCTATCATCTCCTCTTCTTCTATCATTATTGTATCTTCGCTTAGATCTTGGAGCATCGCTCTTTCTCGGAACATCTCAGGCATAGTGATCACACTTGTGGCAATTGTGGCATTTAATATCCCTTAATCTTCTATTAGAGTCCTTTGGTTCGGGAGAATGCATTTTTGAGCTAGATGGTCTTCCTTTTCCCTTTTTCTTCTTGTCTTGAGTAATAAATGAAAAGGGCTCTCCTTGTTCATGCTTTTGAATTCTCCCTTTGTCAATCATCCTGGGCTACTCTTGAGTATACCAACAAGCTCATCAAATGTAGGGAATACATTATTATTTCTTAGAGTAATAATGAAGGTTTCCCAAATAGGAGGAAGACCTTAAAGAGTGACCAATACCAACTCCCTATCAGATACCTGCTCACTTGCAGCTTGTAATTGATCCCTTAAACGTGATACCCTCATGATATATGATTGCACAGATTCTCATTTGTTCATATTTATTTCTTTGAGTTGATATTTCAAAGAGAGGATGTGATTTAAGTTGTTGAACTCATACATCCCAACCAACTTGTGATACATATCCTTAGATGCCTTTAAGTTACCAACATTAAAAGGCAAATGATATTGCAAACCATCTATGATAATATTCTTAGCTTTGAGATCACCTTTCTTGTAACTCGATTTTATAGCAACAAAAGCATTCTTTGGAGGCTTAGGTACCTTCCCTTGCACATGTTCCAAAACATAATTGTCATCCAATATGACTTCCGACCTGATCTTCCAAGCAACAAAGTTAGATGAGTCACCCAACTTCTCATTTTCCTTGAAGTAAGAGGTAGACATCTCAACCAAATCAAATAGGCCCCTTCAACTTCTTTCAAGAATGATTGCTCTTGTCTCTTGTCTCCTTGGGCTTTGCTCTTCACCTTAGCTCTAATACCATGTGAAGTTTATGTTGTCGCAATTACTTTAGCCTAATTCTTATCTTTAATTATCAATCTTTCAAACACAATTTAATCTTCCAATGATCAATAGAAAGTGTAGATAGAACAGCAAATGCAATGAACAATAAGAGACAAATAAGGGACACTAGGTTTGATCAAAGACGAGGGAAAAACACCACAGTGGGGAAAACCCTTTCAAATTCTTCTTCTTACTAAATTGTCACAAAATATTCAGCAAAGAGAGAGTACAATGTTCCAATTCACCAATCACAAGATTATTAGAAAAACCAACCAAACAATATCTCAATAGATAAATCTGCTTCAAATCATCTTACGGTCAACGGTCAGGATTTGTGGTCAACTGTCATCAAAACCCTAGTTCACAGCTATTTGTAGCTAGCGACCATGTGTGCAACTGCAAATCTCCAACCACATAAAGAACCATGTATGCGTGTGGCTACAATCAAGATTTCATTGTTCCAACCCAGCAGCCCCATACCAAAAACCATAATTCACACATGCGAGCTCAGACCCTGCAATTTCATACCTATATATGAACTAATTCCATGAACCAACCTCAAACCTGTGTGAGTCAATCCAAAGAAGAGAGAATAAGTATACTCTTGATGATGATATTTAAACGAGGTTCACTTGACTTGTATTTATAGGCTTCCAAGGGTGTCTAATTTCTCTTTCGGGGCGTCTTATCCTTGTGCCCATGTGGCTTTCCATATTAAAATTATATTTTTCCTCAACCAAATTAAATTCTTCCAAGGTCTAGGAGGGGTCTTTCTTGATGAGGAAGGTTGTCCAAAGGAGGGGATTTGTCCCTAAGCTACCAAATTAATAGAAGGGGATATATAGGTATGATAAGGCAAAAAAAATAACATATTTGGAAACATGGTCAACCACCACCATGGCCACTTATATGTTACCCACTCTTGGGAGTTCCATTATAAAATATAGAGAAGTTGGTCCAAATATGTGTTGGGATTGATAACGATTGGAATACCACTAGCATCTTCACTATCTCACCATTGTTTCTTTTCAAGTGTCACAAGTTGCTACAAAATATTAGATGTATGTTTCATGCCTTCTTAAAATATTAGGAACTTGGCTCTTTCATAGGTTTTATGAAATCTAGAGTGACTTATTGTAGGCGACGAATGCAATTCTTGCAAGAATCTTTCTTTCAAAGTATAATTCTTTATTGGAACAATGCAATCTTTATTCCTCATATATTTTTATCATGTATACCATTTAGGAGGGTTGGGATCTTACTAAATCTATTGGATGAGTAGAACTGTAGTGTCATTTGTGAACCACTATGGCCTTCCTTGAGCCAACCTTGAATGGGTAAAAATAAGGTAAAGAAGGATCCATCTTCCTCATTTCATGGATAAAGCATCAACCACCACATTTTATTTACCCTTCTCATAGATAATGTCATAATCATACCTTAGTAGTCAAGTGACCCACTTGTGTTGCTTAGGTAATGATAACCTGTGTTCTAGAAAATAATTTATACTATAGTGATTAGTCTTGCTTTAGAAATGTCACCTTATGAGATATGGGTATCGGGAATCCACTACATAAAGGGTGCCTTGGTCAAATTACAATCACACGCCGACTTGTTGGTGAATTCCAAGGGATTCCCTTCATGCTTCAAATTGCTCAATACCTCTACTTAAGGCATCACATTCTATGACAAAATTATTAGTAAAATTTAGCACTAAAACCATAGCAGTGCACATGACACCTTTTAAAGTTGAGAAGGATTTCTCAATTGACTTGTCCATACAAAGGAATTCTTTCTTAGTAGTGATGTTAGGGGAGAAATATTTTTTCCATAATTTTTATAAATGTATTGTACAAGTTGGTAAGTCTTAAGAGCCCATGCAAACTCCTAAATGTCATATGATAGGGATAATCTTGCATAGCCTCAAATTTCTTGGGATCTATGTGTAGTCCATCTGGACTAACAATGTGACCCAACTATTTAGCCTCTAAAACCCCAAACAACTTTTGGAGCATTTTAGAAATAGTTAGCGGTCCCACATTAGTTGCAAGGCTTTGACCTGCTCTATGTGGTATTCTTGGGCTTTGTTGTAGATCAATATATCATCAAGGAATACCAACAAAAAATGTGTAGAAAGGGTTGAAATGTTTTGTTGATGAGGCTATTGAAGGTAGATGAATTAATGCAAAGGCCACAGGGTATCATTAAAAATTCATAATGATTGTCATGTGCGTTGAAGGTTGTCTTCAAGATGTGTCCTCTTTCATCCTTATTTAGTGATATCTCAAATCAAATTAAAGCTTGGTTGAAAAACGTATCTCAATGCAGATACATCCAATAAATTGTTAATATTTGGGATGGGGAATTTGTCTTTTATGGTTAATCAATTGAGAGCTTAAAAATTAGGACACATGTGCCAATTGCTTTCCTTATTTAATACTATGACCACTAATCCTTATTATGTGCAAACAAGTACTACAAGGACACACAATTTCAGGTAAACTACTAAGAACCAATGGAAGACCATGGTAATGTTCTCCTTTTGAAGGTGGTAAACACTATGGTGTGACAAATTCTTAGTAGTGTTTAGAGAAGACCAACTACAAATTAGGCTAAATCACCTTTGCGAGGGTGTCCACTAATTTTATGACATTGAACTATACAATGATTCATTAGTGTCCTTCTTCATTATCCTCTCCATGCAATGAAAGGTAATACTTTCAAGGGAGCCGAATGTAAGATCTTTGGGGGCATCTTTGTTCCCTTCCTTTGTGAAGGTTACTTATAAATTATTGAATTCCATCATCATGGATCCTAATATGAATATGTATTCTACCCTTATAACTACATCACAAGCACCCATTTCAAAAGTAAACATGTGAGTTTTTAGATGATACTCACCCATTTTGAGTTGCATGTTTTCACATCATCCACCTCATTTCAGCATGCAACCATTAGCTAAAATAATTTGAAATTAGGTCTAGGGTAGACATAACAATGGGTTTATTTGACTACTCTCCTATGAGTTAAATTGTGGGTGCTACTACTATAAATCAATACAATCACTTTCTAGTGCTTGATACAACCAATCAGATTCAATATTTAGAGTGCCAAGAAACCAGATAAGGCTTGGATAAAAATTTAGTATTTTATGCAAGGATATTTCTAGGTGTTTTTGTCATCCAAGGGGGGTTGGCATCATCCCGTTATAGGAAATTTTGTCACATATGGTCAATAGGCCTACAAACCGAATCAGTCAACATTCGTGAACATGTTGTCATCATCCCCTCACAAAGCCCTAAGCATTACCTTTCCAAAAAGTTTGAATTTATGGGATTAATTGATCAAAATCAATGTTTTTGTCCCTAGCGCACCTTGTCCCTTTAGCCACTTGCATTCAGTGTTGGTTTTTCCCTTCTGCACTAGCACTGGTCAGCACCAGTGGCTCCTTTATACAAGTGTGCTGATTCTAGAAATTAAGGAAAACTAAAAAAAAAAAAAAACCGAAGTTTCCTCTTCCAAAATCTTCCAAGGGTTATTTTAACTATTTACCATGGATAAGAAGCTATAATCCTATTTAATACTACCTTGGAAACTTCACCTATTATCCCTTGAGATCACCCTCCCATCATATGTGGATCTCAATCCCATAATGGTAAATCCTAAACTACCATTCTTCTCCTATAAATTTACTACCATCCATAGCATCAGGGTTGGCTTTTGGAGATTGATTGTGCCCTCATGTTGTTGCCTTAAACCTAAAGGATTCATCATCTACATGCATTAGGGTTGATATTGAGGTGTGATTTGTGACAAGGAAGTACAAGTCAACTTGGGGAGACATTTACAAAATCATCTACTATTTATGGTTGTAAAATCTCTCCTATTTCTACTAATACAAAGAGTATCTTGTTTTCCTATATTTGTTGTGTTATGTTTGCACTCATATATTTCAATGCCTTACTAATTCATTGAATAGAGACGTTAGATTATGCTACTTGGTTGTTGTGGATCCTTTGCTTATTTTAGTCATGTGTGTTGGTTCTAATTATAACTGGAGCTACAATTGGAGCTTACAAGTGAGAAGGAAAAGAAAGCTTGCTACAGATTCGAGGTAGGCCTCTTTCCCATTCTCTAACTTCTTTAAGGAAAACTCTATGATTTTTGTCTTTTGTTGTTCTAGACCAATCCACTAGGTCTAGGGAATTCATCCTTATCCGCAATCATAAATTTCACATAACAAATTGATGATCCATTGGGTAATGATTCTTACCTTAGTGGTTTCTTGACCTTAGCACCTTTTTCACCTCTTAATGCTACCTTAATAAACTCACTCAGACATTGATTGACCTTAGGAAAACACCTTCATTGAGCTTGCTTTGGTTTTTTGTGTCATGTTTTCATTGAATCTACCTCAGTGCACCACCTGATATGGAGACAAAGCGCTTCAACGCACTTCCTCCTTCTCTGTACCTGTGTTGCAAAGCACAAGTGCTTGTTCTGCACCTGCGCTGGTTCCTGTAAGATGCAAAAAATTGCATTTCCTTGCCTCGCTCTTTGATATGCTTTGGTCTAGCAAGTTTTCCTAGAGTTTATGAGTTTATCTATGTCTCTGAAAAGCTGTGTGAAATTGTGCTTTTTTCTTGTATTTTTTCAAAAAAACCCATCAATCATGTTGGGGGGGGGGGGGGGGGGGGGGGGGGGGGGGGGGGGCGCTAAATTGTGTATGAGTGTTAATCACCTATGGGTGTCATCACCTTTTTTATAAGGTTTTGTTTTGTTCTTTCTTTATTCTTGTCAATTCGGGTTTGTAAGCATAGATTGGTTGTTGGATTTGAAAATTCACTTTTACATTACAGTTAAAGTATGTATGGTTTTTTTTCATCAGTGATCAAGTTGCATTCATACGTTCCTTTGCATTTGAAACATTAAAAGAAAAGAAAAGAAAACAATTATTTGCATTGCATATAGGGCTTTGATTTTATTTGAATAATGAAGTTGAGGAGATTGATTGTTGCATCACTTGTTTGTTGTGATTGATTTCTTCTTCCCCTACTTAGTTAGGCCTCTCATTGTTAAAAGGAAAATGAAAAGAGTTATTTTTGTCATATTAGTTGCATTATAGGTGTGTTCATGTGACATCGAGTTTTAAGCCTTGAAATCGAAACATAATTCAAGATAAACTCTAAAATTCACCTTGACTAACCTAAGGAGCATTTGAAACTTGACGCAAACATCTAGAGGTCTAGGCTAGAGACGTGTTCTGACGTCTTTAAACACAAGAGCTATTGTTTCTTGTTAGTGTTAGGGTGATTCCACCTACGTAAGTGTATCATATCATTCTCCATGTACCTTTGGTTATATCAGATGGTTCTCCACACATGATAAGTATATGGGAATGCTCTCATTGAACAGTTATGCATTAGACAACACTACTAC
>APFE030019455.1:11108-27296 GCA_000404065.3 Pinus taeda
AGGTGCAGTCTAGTATTGGAGGAGATTTATTGCTAATTTCTCTGTTATTGTAGCACCTTTGCACACATTGACAAGTGTAAAATAGGTCTTCCAATGGGGAGGAAGACATTATAAGTCCTTCGAAGCATTGAAGGAAGAGATCAACACCACACCAGTCTTAGCCTTACTAGATCTCCAATAGCAATTCGAGATCAAAACTAATGCTAGCATTTATTCCATGGGAGTTCTACTGATGCAGTGAAAGAAGCCAATTTGTTACCATTCTGAGAAGTTTCCTCAATTTGTGATAAACTATCCTACTTATGATAAGGATCTTTATGTGTTGCTGCAAAATGTGAAAAAGTCGAAACACTACCTGATTAGCAAGGAGACCATCATTCATATGGATCATCAGCCCTTGCAGTACATTCAGTCAAAGACCAAGTTGCAATAATATCGTCCTTTTGGGTGGATGAGTTTTCTTCAACAATTTCATTTGGTAATAAAGTATAAGAAGGATACTAGCAATAAAGTGGTTGATATGCTATCTTGCGCTCCTATTTCTACTTCTGTTATCTTGCATAATGCTTCATTGTTTTTTGAGAGTTATGTTGAATAATATGCTAACGATGATGAGTTTAAGGAGATTTATGAAAATATAACACATGGTTCACAGGTGGACAACTATCACTTACAGGGGAAACTATTGTATCACCTTCGTAAATTGTGTATTCCCATAGGGGAAGGAGTACATGCAATTTGAGAAGCCCACACCTCTCTTCTTTTTGGACACTTTGGTGTCGAAAAGGCTATATTTCATGGACAAATATTTTGTTTTTGGCCTCATATGAAAAACATTATGACATGCTATGTAAAGGGTTGTGTGGTGTGTTCTGTTTCGAAGCCCTCTAATAGAAAACTCGGGCTCTACACACCACTCCCTATTCTGAGTCATCCATAGCAAAGTGTGTCAATGGACTTTGTAGGAGGTTTTCCTTTCTCCAAAAAGAGTCATGACTATTTGTATGTCGTCGTCAACTATTTTAGCCAGATGTGTATTCTTATGCCTTGTAAAAATAAGATCATTGTAGAGTAGAGTGCTTCTCTTTTCTTTTAGCATGTTTGTGTCCATTTTAGATTTACGACATCAATTGTGTCAGATTGGGACTCTCGCTTTCTTGGAGACTTTTGGATCATCTTGTGGAAGATGATGGACACCAAGCTGAAAAGAAGCATGGAATTTCATCTGCAAACTGATGGACAAACAAAGGTTGTAAACCATACCATGGTAGACTTACTACGAGGATATTATGGGAAATATTCCAAGTTGTGGGATAAACATCTCCCATATGTACAACATCTACAACTAAGATGTGCATTCATCTACTCAACAATCACCATGTAAGAAATGTTTTGCTTACCTGACAAAGGACCCCTTTGATATGGTCTTTGGAAGGGAAGATGTCTCTATTCGATGTAATGATAGGGATAAAGCTCAGTAGTTCATTCGATGAATCCAATTGATTCACCAAGAAGTGAAAGAGTAGTTGGAGAAACGTCAAGCCCATTACAAGGCTCGACATGACAAACACCGAGTTGACCATCAATTCGAAGTGGGCGACAAAGTGTTTTTCAACATAGGCAAGGACACGATGAAGGGAGAGGGAAAGAATTTATGACCCATCTCATATGGTCCATTCACCATATTGGAGAACATTGGAAACAATGACTTTTGGCTTTATTTTCCGATATATATGTAGATTTACTAAGTAGTGAATGTGGAGAATTTAAAGCTATATGAGCCACCATTGATCGTGGATAGTAATGAGGTGGGCACAGTTCCTATAGTTGCTTATTTTTCACTAGAATATCTCGATGAGTTACCTAAAGACATTATCCTTCACAGAAGGACTAGAACTTCATGGCGAGAAGATGTGGAATACCTTCGAGTTGGTTTCAAGGGAAGGCACCCCAACAAGCCCAAATGGCTGGAGAAGGAAAGGGTGAGGGAGCAATTCCCTCACTTGTTGATTGACTAATGAAAGCTTCTGGCGGTCCAAAAACTCCTCAATGGGGAGGATTGAGCCAGGTGGATCTTCAGACATAGTGGCATGGAAAATCTCAAAATTTAAACTGGTAGAAAAGAAAATATCCTAACTTTAGATCGAAGTGCTCATCTCCTTGATTCCAACGGTGTGAACGATACTCCAATTCGAGTCCGGATGATGAAGTTGTGGTAGAAAGAGTTTGCCTTAGTTCCTTTGGAAAATGAGGATTTTTCTTATAAAAATCGGTTTTTAGCCTTATGAAGGAAAATCGTAATTGGAGGGTCTAGAGGGGTGGACTTAAGAAGCGACAACGGAAGCCCCAATCAGAGATCTCTGACTAAATCGCAATCGGCATAGGCAATCTGCAATATGGGGATGGAGCAGTCGGAACTGGGCAGAGCCGACTTGCGATCATGATTGGCGATCGCGATTGGCATATCGACAATTGGCATATCGACGATCGGCAAGACCAAGTATCATGACCCCTAAGCCTTAGTGATGCAATATGCCGATTCGATCGGGCCGATGCAATACACTAATATCGATGATCAACGATCGACCAAATTGGTGGTCGACTATAGATGATCAGTTGATCCCCAGGATAAAGGCCCATTGAATGAGCGACATGCCGATTGCAATATGGCTACTAGACCTGATGGGTCTATAAGCCCAATTTAATGGAATTTGAAGTCTGACATAAAGGGTGTTGGTTGGATTGTCTTATGTTTCCATGTATTATCTATTCAAATGAAAAAAGGCTTATTATTAAGGCTTGTTCCACCTACTGACCCTTCTATCTAAACAACCTCTATTATAAACAAAGCACCTCTGATTTTTAAGCGACATTGTGCTATAAAGCCCAAGGCATGTAGTAGTGTACGAGGGGAGATTTTTTCAGCACACAGTTTGTTTGGCAGGAGAGCCTCCACGTGGCTGATAGTACATTGGGACAAGTTTTATACGATTTCTGCCCCTCTCAATGCCACAGATGCATTGGTGTTGTCCTTTTCTCTATCTGAGGTCTCCATTTCACAACCATTGTCAAGAATGGAGGTATAGCCTCTTTTTATGTAAATTGATGAATGCATTCTCTTCTTTTCATGCCATTGAATATATGAAGGCCTCCCCATTCATCGAGCAAGGCCCAGAGATGTAGTCCGAGTTGGACAAAGTTTGTTATCAAGTCTTGTTGTCCTCTTGTTGTGCCTTTATGTGTTCCTTCTTCTTTTCTTATGTGCACATTAGATTTCTGTGTTAGGCTACAATTTTCACATGTGTTTCTTTTCGTACATCTATAAGAAAAACATCCCTAGATCACTTAGTCTGCCACCAAGACACCATGTGCAGATTCTTGAACTGTGATTTCTGCCTACAGAGATAAGGCTTCCTTTCAAAGCTATTTCATCTTTATATTAGACTTTTGGTAAATATGAAGAAATGATATAATATTGAACGTTATGTTGTTCTCTGCAGCTCTGTTGTTGTAATATTCCTAACTCAGAATATTCCTCAAAACCCCAGCAAAAGCTCCAACCAAATATGTCCAAATGATATAATAACCCATAAGTGATAAAATAACAGTGGGACAACATATAATAATGTAAACCATAAATATAAGCAGCTACACAAGAAATGTAGCGAGAAATGCTAAGCCATTTTATTATACTGAGCAATAAATGAGTCCAAGAGGTGATTAAATGGATGGCACCTCGACTTGCACGAGGCAAGTGAAGAAATACTCTCAGAATGACAAGAATGGCCTCTTTGCGTGGACACTACTACTGCTGCTAGAAAACAAATGATGATTTGGGGCTGATCCTCTCCTCAGAAAAAGCTGAAACTTTGGATTTTGGCTCTACTAAAGAAACCCAGAAAGATTTTCTGGAATGGCCTCATAATGATTTGCATCCCAGCTGCTGGGAAACTGTCGTGCTATTGCTACTATTGGAAATTGAATGAGGATTTAGGGATACTCCCCTCCTCTGAAAATACTGAAACTCTAGAATTAGACTCTACTCGAAAAACCCAGAAAAACCCAGAAAGCTTTTCTGAAATGGCCAAGCCCCGAAAATCACCCCCTTGGGGTTTTGCGTAATTCCTCAAAGATGTTGATGAAACTGCAAATGAAATGCTGATGGAAATGTTGTTGAAATGCTGATGAATTTACTGTTGGAATACCAATGGAAATACATTACCTGAGAAGGCACTTGAAGTCCCCCGGAGCTAAGGATGAGATCTCCGAACGAAGACACTCAATGCACTAAACAGTGTTGCAAACTAGCTAAACAGCCAGCGTGCTCCAAGTCGAAATGACTATCACAAATACTCATAACTAGAATGATCCAAAATGAGGGGGCTCCTCTCTATTTTATAACCTCTACCTCTCAGAATCCCTAGGCTCACCTCCTCCTGCGTGATTCCTGTCTTGCCATGTGTTCTTCCCTCTCGCGCAATCCCTCCATGTGTCTGCATGGGCCCCATTTCTGCGTCCCCCTTTGGTCCCCTTGGCTCCTCTTTAAGTCACAACTTTGTGCTACTAGGAAGTGAATTTTTATTCTTAAAGTGAGTTATGTCCCCCATCCTCACTTTTTTATTTATAAATAACTATAGAAGGCAAAAATTAGGCAAAATCGAATATTCCAATTAGCCATGGCTAGTTAGGAATATTACAGTCTCCCCTGGAAAAGTGTTGCTTGTCCTCAAGCAAGTGAAGTGATGGATGCTGCAAGATCTTCTCACTCTCCCAAGTGGCATCCTCATCTGGAAAATTCTTGCACCTCAACCAGAATTCTCGGGCTGTCCTGCTCCGCAGCTCCCTCTCCCTTGTATCAATGATAGCCGCTGGCTGCAATACCAAATGCCCCTCATCATCCATGAGTGGCAGCTCATCTATCACTATCACCTACTACCCCAATGCCTTTATTAGACATGATAGATGGAAAACATTATGAATCTTGCTGCCTTGGGGCAACTCCAACTCATGTGCAACCTGTCTAACCCTGTGTATCACCTTGTATGGCCCATAAAAGCGGAGCTTAAGCTTCTCAACACACTTTTTCTTTAGTGACGACTGTCAGTATGGCTGTAACCATAAGTAGACCATGTCCCCTACCTCGAGCTATCTCTCCACTCGACCCTTGTTGACATACAACTTCTGCTGGTTCTGTGCTATAGCCATGTCATCCTTGAGAGCTCGGAGAATATCCTGACTCTCTTGGATCCATATCTTGGCATTAGGAGCCTTGCTATCACCAAACATCACTTTAGCAAATGATAAAGGATGATACCCATATCAAGCATAGAATGGTGGCATACCAATGGACATGTAATGTGAAGTATTGTAGTAGTACTCCCCTAGATGCAACCATTTTAGCCATGCTCGGTCCTGCCCACTGACATAGTTACGCAAGTAGCCCTCTAGGCACTTGTTAACTATCTCTATCTGCCCATCCGTCTATGGGTGATAACTGGTACTCGGTGTCAACTCCATCCCCACCAACCGGAAAAGGTCCTGCCAAAACCCGCCCATGAAACAGCTGTCCCTATCACTAACGATGGTCTTAGGAAGACCGTGTAGCCTGAAGATCTCTATAAAGAATAGCTCGGCCACCTGTGCTGCTGTATAGTGTGCGGATATTGAAAAAAAATGTGCATACTTTGTTAGTTGATCAACGACGACAGAGATACGATTCTTGCACTGTATCATGGGCAACCCTATGATGAAGTCCATCGAAATACTCTCCCATTTCCCCTCTAGAATGGGAAGAGACTGCAATAAACCCATGGGATGTCTCATCTCTCCCTTGTTCCTCTAGCAAACATCGCACTCTGGATGTGCTGGAGTACATCCTCCTTGAGGCCCTTTCATGAGAACCTCTTTCTAATGGCCCTATAGGTTTTGTTAAACCCCTGATGTCCTACCAAAGGCGAATCATGTGATGCCTGGAGTATCTTCTTCTTGAGCTAAGACCCCTCAGTTAAGAAGATCTGGTCCCTATAATAGATGATCTCATTGACCACCTTGTACATGTCATACGCCACCTACCCATACAGAACCTCACATGCAAACCTATCCTTGGAGTACTCTACTAAGAGTCGAGCCCTCCAATCAATATCCAAGATCATAAGAGACAACATGGATGGTCTACGTGAAAGGGAATTTGTTACCACGTTGTTCTTACCCTTGACATACTCAATGTCAAAGTCATATGCTTGGATCCTACTGATCCACTTCTGCTACCTCTCTTGTAGCTGCTTCTACTCCAAAAGGAACTTGAGGCTGTTGTGATCAGTCCTCACCCTGTAGTCGATGCACATCCTTAATGTACCATCCTTCTTCTTCACCAACACCACAGAAGAAGCAAAAGGACTCATGCTCTGTTGAATGTGCCCAAGAGCCAGCAACTCTTAGATATCCCGCTCAATCTCATCTGAATAGGCCTTGGGGTGCCTATAGGGGGTGGTGATCACTGCCTCAATGCCCTACTCAACCTGGATAGTGTGCTCAAACCCTCAGCCTGGTGGCTTTCTTGGCGGAATCTCCCCAAACAGTATGGCATACCGGTAAAGGATGGACTGTATCTCTGGATGTACAATCCGCCCTGTAGCCCCTGCCTCTAATGCATGTAGCTCTACTGCCCACTCTATGTCTCCCATTCAGAGGACTTCCTCCATCTGATGAGTCGAAACAGTTTGAGGTGGATATGACTGCTATCCCCATCTCTTCTCATGCCTCCCTGTCTTCTCATCATCCCACTCCATCTCGTGGGTCTTCCAATCTGTCGTGACCTTCCCTACAGTGATAAGCCACTGAACACCTAGTATCATGTTGGTGTCTAGAATATAGACCATGAAAAAGTGGTCAGTCAGTATGTAGGTGCCCAACGTCACTAAAAACTTTGGAACATAACAAGCACACGTCATGGTCTGATCTCCTGGGACGAAGAATAAAAACCCATCGAAGCTCTTTATCTGTATACCTCTCTGTTCAACCATCTGGGCATCGATGATGTTGTGGGTCGCCCCACTGCCAACCAAAATTGATACTCTATGGCCATGTACTGTTCCTCATACATGTAGCGTTAGATACTTGGGAACTCCTCGCAATGCTACAAGGGTCCCTCCGGTGGGTGGAAAAGATGCACCACCTATTGCTGGCGGTTGTGGTGGCAAAGGACCCTATACAACATGGCTATCTCCTGCCTCCACATCATCCTCATCATCCTCCTTTCCACTACTTTCGGAGAAGACCTCAATAAAATGTACTTTACCAGCAGCACATCTATGTCTTGGTGCCCATGGCTCCTGACAAGTGAAGCACAACCGCTTCTTCTTCAGCTCCCTCCTGGCATCATCGTCAAAGTGTACTCGTCTTCCATTCACCATTGGAGGTGGAATCCTCACATCCTTCCCCTTAGACTGGAAAGTCTGTCTCTGGGGGTAAGGTTTCGGGGCCTTGGGTAAGACATCTTGTAAGTCCTAGGTCCTGCTGATAGCATCCTGGAGTGTGGCTGGTCTAGCGGATCGGACTAAAACCCAAAGTGGCTCTGCTAACCCCTCAACATACATATAGACCCTTCGTGCCATGGAGAGGTTTGGCACCATCGCAAAGACCCTCAACAAATATGCAATGTAGGTCTCTAGGCTCCCTGTCTGTTTGAGCCTTGTCAGCTCAAGAAAATGCTACTGTTGATCCCTTCGGTCTAATCCCTTTATCAGTCTCCTAGTAAACTCAGCATATGTCATCACTGTGGAGTGCCCTAGTGTAACCATCCCATGAAACCACCAATCCTAGGCCTCACCATCCAAATGCAACGTTTCCACCTTGATGGCCTCTGTCTCTCACATCTTGTTAAGCTAGAAATAAATGTCTAGCTTCTCCACCCAAGGCTTTGCCAAACTATTTGATGAGCCATCAAACATAGGCAAGTGAAATCTACTTGTTGCACGGTGGGTGCCACCATCATGGTAACGCTAGTACCCTTTGTCATGGTTGCAAGGTATGATGTCCTACTCGAGCTGAACAAAATCTCTAAATGAGAGGGCTTCCCTGAACTCCCACCCATAGGCCTGGTACTCTGCAAAAGAATCGCCCATATGTTAGGGCTCTACGTCTTACTGGGCTACGGCCCCCGTGTCAGCTTCTAAGAAAGCGGGCATGGTAGAGAATGTAGGGGCATGTGAGGCCACCTACTATGTAGTATCACGGTGCTCTGGAAAGTGATGGGATGCACCTGATCCCTCACAAATATGAAAAAATCATGGGCTCTAATGCTATCTGGCCTCTACTACCGTGAATCTCTGCCCCGTCACCTCAATCTGCCTCGATAGATCCTACACTGATTTGAGGAGCATATCCACAAATCTTTTCTAGTCATCATCTACCATTAGATCCTCCTGCTTTGCGTCCACCACAGGCTCCTCCTGTTCTGCGTCTACCACCAGAACACAGTCGCCCTCTCCGTAAGTGTTCTCCAACCTATGCCCAATGTCTCTGTATCTGTGACCCATATAATAGACATAGGGCTTTTCCCCTGGTGTCATAGATTGCTAGCTCCACAAGCTGAGCCAGATCTATGCTCTGATACCACTGTAATATTCCTATGCTATAATATTCCTCAAAACCCCAGCAGAAACTCCAACAAAATATGTGCAAATGATATAATAACCCAGAAGTCATAAAATAATAGTGGAACATCTTATAATAATGTAAACCAGAAATATAAGGAGATACAGAAGAAATGCAGCAAGAAATGATAAGCCATTTTATTATACTGAGCAATAAATGAGTACAAGAGGTGATTAGATAGGTGGCACCTCAACTTTCATGAGGCAAGTGAAGAAATACTCTCAGATTGAGAAGAATGGCCTCTCTGCGTGGACGTTGCTGCTCTATTGTTGCTGCTAGAAAACAAATGATGATTTGGGGTTGCTCCCCTCGAAAAAAGCTGAAACTTTGGATTCGGGCTTTACTTAAGAAACCCAAAAAAACCTAGAAAGCTTTCTTGGAATGGCCTCACACTGATTTGCGTCCCAGCTGCTAGGAAACTGTCGTGCTTTTGTTGCTGCTAGAAATTGAATGAGGATTTGGGGCTGCTCCCCTCCTTAGAAAAGGTTGCAACTTTGGAATCAGACTCTACTCGAAAAACCCAGAAAAACCCAGAAAGATTTTCCGAAATGGCTGACCCCCGAAAATCACACCCTTGGGATTCTGCACAGTTCCTCAAAGACGCTGATGAAACTGCTGCTGAAATGCTGATGAAACTGCTACTGAAATGCTAATGAATCTACTACTGGAGTGCCAGTGGAAATACCTTTCCCAAGCAGGCACTCGAACTCCCCCCATGCTAGGGTGAGATCTCCGAACGGAGACACTCAATGCACTAAACCGTGCTGCAGACTAGCTAACCAACGAGCGTGCTCTAAGTCGAAATGAATATCACAAGTGCTCGTAACTAGAATGATCGAAAATGAGGGGGATCCTCTCTATTTTATAGCCTCCTCCTCTCACAATCTCTAGGCTCACCTCCTCCTGCGTGATTCCCCTCTTGCCATGTCTTCTTCTGTCCTGGACAATCCCTCCATGTGTCTGCGTGGGCCCCATTTCTGCGTCCCACATTGGCCCCCTTGGCTCCTCCAAAAGTCACAATGTTGTGCTACTAGGAAGTGACTTTTTATTCTTAAAGTGAGTTATTTTCCCCGTCCTCACTTTTTTATTTATAAATAACTGTAGAAGGAAAAAATTGGGAAAAATCTAATATTCCAATTAGCCATGGCTAATTAGGAATATTACAATTGTTGTATGGGTTGAAAACCAGATTTGTTATCATATTTTTCCTATTAGCCCAATCCATCAATAATTTAGAATATCTCAATACTTGGAAGTTTCAGAATTCCCCTAATTATAGCAGAAATCATCAAAAGTCGCAAAACATAAAGCTCACCTCTACAAGGTTTATACACTTAGGAAAATGATATCAGATCAACTCTATCAAGGCTTGTATACTTGGAAAAACTATGGCACCTTAACCTTTTTCTTCGTACCGACATCAACCTGTTATGTGAATTTTCAACTTCATGACCTTACATGACATATTCCTAATCAGGCCACACCACCCTATTGTCAGAACAAATAATTCGCACGAAATATAATCAACAAATTAAATACATGTTCTTGATTCAAAATAATAGACAGTTTCTAGCTATGGCAACAGGCTCGAAATTGTTGTAAGCGTTAGAGCTGCTAGATTCAGACCTAGTTTGAACCTTAAGCAAAGAAAGTTTCCAAAAACATTGATTTTGTCTCTCCATGGCTTTGGAATATGTTGGAGTAATTGATAAATCTTTTGAATCCTAAAGTGAGTGTTTGTGAATCCTTATAGCAACCTCTACATTCCCCCTTGAAAGAAAAATGAAAAACCCCTGTCTATTCGACAAGGGTTTCTGTTTATTTGATATGCTTTGGGGGCAAGCTAAACATTACGTATTTTATTTTTCCAAGGAAAACTCCTTGTTGAAAACCCAATACTTCCCCATGATTCATTGGTGGTAAATGCAGTAAACTATCCACCCTGATTACAGAGCTTAACCTTGAGTAGATTGGGACAATTGGACCTATAACCTCCCCAATTTTTGGGGATCAAGAGATTTGGGCTCATGTCCTCTCCCCAACTTTAGGGGACTTGTAAGACATATATAAGAAAGCATGGATTCAATCCATAGTTGCATGTCGTACTATAATATGGTGTATCGCTATGCGATTTCATTCCAAATAATCTACCATTATTGTTAACTTAATATGCAACATTTGATTGATGGGTTTTGACTTAACCATGGTTTTCTTTATCTGTGGGATTTCTTTTATTATTTTTTTAACATATTTAGCCAAACTATGCAAGTATTTTCATTTTGGTGGATGGTATGCAAAGCCTAAAGGCTGTGCTTTTTTTTTTAATTTAAGGATTGCAAGCTCATACATTTTGGTTTTTGTTCAGTATTAGGTAATGTGGGATCAACTGCTTTTTGATAATAATTGTTATATTACGGTCATTATGTTACTTATTGTGAAATCAACACATTGCATAGGCATCAATAGTAATGTCGATACAATGTAAATTTGTTGGGGATGTCAAGCAATTCTAGTCACTATAATGGATCATTTGTGTAAGTAAATAATATATGCACTAGATTAGTTTAGTTTTTCCCCCACATTTTTGTATGTTATTATTTGATATTGTTACGTTTCGGGGTTATTACTTTAGTAAATAATCTTCTTCTTCATAGTCTTTTTGGTGCAACTAGTCATCATTGTAGAAATTCCACAAAGTTCTGATGTGCTAATATGGGCAATCTCAAAGACATTTTCTTTTCATATAAACACAGAATTTCTCTACGAAATTTGCACCAGAATAAAACAGAAATAAATGCACAATTCACACAAGAGAACACAACATTTTTATAGGGATCCCAACTTGGAAAACCCTCTCTTGGAAAATAATTTTGAAGTTGACATGGTAAATATGAAATTTTCAATTAGGCCAACTTGAAGTAAATCACAATTAGACGTGTTTGTTCAAGTTTTCCTCGTGGAGGTCTTGAAAGATATATATAGGAGATGTGAAGTCTCATCCGGTGCATCCATTGTGGCAAATACCTCTCAATAAAAGCTCTAAAATTAGAGGAGGTTGAGCCGTAGCTAGAAAGGGCCAAAAGGGACAGCATGGAGGAGCCTAAGGAGAAACTTGGAGTTCTATGTGAGGACTATTTTTTGTATGTGACAACAATATTGTTTTAGGGATGTCTCAGTTGCATTCTAACCATTGTTCAAGGGTTGAGTTTGCTGGGAAGGAAGGCCACAATGTTGGAAAAGCTAACATTGTTGTTTGAAGGTTGTTTTGGAGAAGGCCACAACTACAACAAGCTATTGTGCTAGGCTGCAGGCCTTAGCAAGTAGTTGCACGTGTCATGGGAGGTGCCTCTCTAAGGCAAGCCACAACCCTTGAGGGCTTATCTTGCTAACTCCATGGAGGATTAAGGGTTGCATGGTATGCCCTAACCAAAATTATAGTGGAAAACAAGTGCAGACAAGGGAAAGTAGTGTTTAGAGGAGGTATTTCAGTCAAAGGTGTTGAGCATATTCGGATCAGGGTAAGGCAACAGTGGGAGTCAAGGAGAGGGGGCAAATATGTTGATCATATGCCCTAGTGATAGATAAAACAAAGATAGTGCACTGTGGTGAACAACAATGTGCTTAGAGGTATATGGGGTCAAGGGTTGACTCTTGAAAGCATTTGTTTGATGTGCTAATTGTAGTAGACCTTAGGAGTTGTCTCGTGGATCCCACATGGAATTTTGGGATGTGTACTAAGCAACCAAGGTGAAAACAGTCGCATTAGATCAAGAGGCAAGAGTACAACAAGAAGTTATGTTGCAAAGATATTCATGTATGATGGATCGATGGTGTCCTAGGCGAGGACAAATGGCAGATTGGTGGAGTCTGTGGGAAGCCATGTGTAAGGGTCTCCCAAGTGTGAGTGTGCCCTAACTAGGAGCAGCAACACATACTTGGTCTCTCATGGACTGTTGGAGGGCAGCGTGAGAAAATAAAAAGTGTGGATGAGATTGGACACTTATGTTCTATCAGAGGACATTTTAATAGTGTCCAAGTTAGAGCCTAGTGAGCAACACCTTGATGGACAAAGGTGTTTGTGATAAAGGTAGTTGTAGATCTCAAGGGTTGATGAACGAGAGGTGTAGTTTTTGAGCGAGAGACTTGTGTGTGGAGAAGGACTTCTAGAATAGATGGCGACATTGCTCCTAGATCATGTTCATTGTGGGATATGGACATCTTGTAGCGATAGGAGGAAACCTTGCATGCCCTATGTTGGTCTTCATTGGTGCAGTGCAGGAAGACAAAAATGAGTTGAAGTCCTTGAGTAGCTGAGGAGAAAAATGGGTACTTGAGAGTTGTTCACAATTGGAGCCATGAACAACTTGACAAGAATCTCAGTGTGGTGTGGCCTTGATGGATGAAGGCACAACTAGAGAGAAGGTTCAATAGTCAAGGTTCAATGGCCAGATGGACTTAGAGCAATGAGAGAGGCAATAGTTGTATATCAGGAGCCAAAAGACCTAGCAGGTACGGGTCACAACTGAAGGAGCTCAGGGAGAATGCACTAGCAAAATGGCTAGAGTATATTTTATTGTACTAGTGGATGTATGAGGGCCATTATCCCTCATATAGGATCCCTAGGCTGTTGTATTATATGTTGTTAATATAACAAAGTTTGGCTGAAAAATTAAAAGGTTGTCTATGTTTTGTGCATATGTGATTTATTGCTTTATATTTCTACTATGAAAAGTAGTTTATGGTTGAGATTATTGGTTTAGTAGCATAAGTGAATTTAAGATTCTAACCTAGACCCAAGGTCATGGAAATTCAACAGTGAAATTATTTTCACTAAGGAAAAATATTTTACCATAAAAATCCCATATCAGATACTTCTTCATGCTTGAATGAAACACTGAGTCCTTGAACAATCTATCTATAGTTGAGCATTTTGATTCTTTTATAAGTTTACTATTTCTAACATC
Organism: Pinus taeda; assembly: GCA_000404065.3. Taxonomy (NCBI): domain Eukaryota; kingdom Viridiplantae; phylum Streptophyta; class Pinopsida; order Pinales; family Pinaceae; genus Pinus; species Pinus taeda. The sequence goes on from APFE030019455.1 coordinate 24,728, forward strand.
TTAGTGTATGGAGCATTGAGTCTCCTTTTGTAAGATCAATTGGTTTGTCATTTTGAAGTTGGAGGAGTGGACCTTGATGAGTTTCCTTATTTCTTATGATTTATCTTCCATCCATTAAAATACAAAGTGGTCATTTCCCCTTGAATATAATTTCTTGATGTCTAACACCACTCCCTATAGAAGGAAGGATAAGGATCTGACATACTTCCTTACATATAATTTCCAACAGGAAGAGTTGCAAAATATTTAGAAATGACAATACAAAAATCCATTCAATAGGTCAATTTCATCTACATTTTCTGTTATGGAGCTAACTGGTAGGCTAAAGACAATGTTCCCCAGTATTTGATGGTTACACCCTTTCGTATATAGGAATATTGATGTTCATCCTTGCCAAAAGATTGCATGCTTCTTCTCGTCTTGACATATGAACTGTGATATTGATTTTCTGTCTTGCACATTAAACTTTGAAGAAATCATAATTAGAGCTCATGGTATCGGGACAATGAGGAGTGATGTTCCTTCCATTTGTAACTAGTTTTCTGGCTTATAAAAAATATGTTGCATTTTTTGATTGATCTATGTTCTGGTTTAGTTCACTTAGCAGATGGTAGAAATCAATAAAATCAAACATTTTTTCCTATCGTTTGATTCTTGAGATTATTCTTGCATGATTAAGAACCACTAGACTAGATAAATTTGGCATGTATCTCACAATAGAGAAGAATCTCCTATGATGACCAGTTGATCAATTATTTGATGCCTCCCAAGACCACACCCACAATTGTTTCTATTCCCCCCCAGGATCAAGCACATCCCCCCTCCCCCCCCCCTCCCCCCCAAAATGCCCCACCCCCCTACACTGGCCAGTGGATTGCCCTTTAAGTCTATTGAGAAAGAGTATTTTTTCTAAGATCTGTCATTTTTGGGATTCATCCTCATCCATTCAAGTTTTCCACATCTCCGACAATCTGGGTTTGTCAAGGATACATTTTGGACATGCCATCCCTCTTGGCAATAGATCTTTGATCCAACTCTTTTCCTTCTGCTCTAGTATCTAGGTATTCTTCCTCTTCATTCCATTAGCATTTATTGTTTCCATCAACATCCCTCAACTTTGGCTGCTACTTTTTTGATATATCGTTTTCACGATGGATGATAATTATGTTTCTATCCAAGCAAATTTGTAGACATATGAATTTAAGCATGGCCAAAGAGGTTTGTTTTAGAATTTGGCTTGTTAACAAAGTTTTCTTCCTATTTTTTGTGCCATGAAGTGAAAATCTCTGCTCACATTGAAGGCAGAGCCAACCAGGGAAAATATAATGTAGCCATGCCAATGGAAGGTATTATTATTGTTGTTAGTGTGTTTTTTAACTCGCGACACTCAAGCCTCAACCATAACCCCATGCTTCCCACTTACTCTGTTGTGTGGGAATCCATAATGGCCATTTATGTAAGCTGGGGCATTCTTTAAGTTTCTCCTCTTATTACAAGTGAATAGGTATTTAAAGCTTATTGAATTTCTTCTAATGTCATGCAAAGGGGGATGTGCACTATACTTACAACAATATTTGCTCATTTATGTGGAGACAAGCATTTGTGGAAGATGCAATAATATTTTTTTCATAAGATGATTGCTTGACATCTTAAAGCTTTAGAATCATGGGATTTCAAATTGTTTATATAGCCATTGGTCATAAAACACTTTTTCTTCTTTTTTTCATATGCCTATCAATGCTCAATGTGTTGGTTGTTTTGTAAATATGAAACTATTATCATGATATGATTTCCTTAGCTAGAATCCAATGCATCCAAATGAATTTATGGGTGTTATTGTCATTTCCCATAAATATTGTCGGCCACATATGGATAAATTATAGAGCTCACCATGTTTCACAAATGATAATCTCCTTGTAATTCTATTGGAAGATGATAAAGTGAGTGTTGAACTGGTAAATCCCCTCTGCGGACAGAGGCAATCCCACTAGCCCAACACGGGTCTAGCAACAATCACACACGCTACACGCAGGTTCCTAATTGCATAAATCAAAGGTCGATCAGAATGATCTACCTGGAATCCAACACTATTTGTTGTAGAAGAAACGCCGCTCCCATCCTTTAGCTTTGGCTGGTCACAATCCTTACGCTCCGCGTAAAAGGACACCTACACAAGCAAAGAACAATACAAACACAAGCGTAAAATCCAGTATATGCAATTATATATCAGTCAGACAAGATATAACTCAAATACCATCAGAAGACATATGAGTGGAACCATAATGATAGTCGTTCATTAATCAAATAAAAACAAAGAAAGGTTACAACCAAAGGGTCCTGACGTTAAACCTCCTCTGACTGGGCCAGCAGCTAAATATGCCTTGCAAAGTGACCTCTTCTCTGTCAATATTTTGGCAGCATAACTCCTCAATAACTCTCAATTCTCATTATCAATCCAATATAATCTCAGCACTCACCTTAGCTCTAGCAAAAACTAGTTGGTTCAATGCAGGGTGACAGTCATTTATAGATGGAGGAGGAGGAAGTATGCATTGTATCCGGACACCTA
>APFE030019459.1:0-11915 GCA_000404065.3 Pinus taeda
CATCTGCCACCACATTTTGCTTCCCTTTTTTGTAGATGATTTCAAATTCATAACCCAACATCTTTTTGACCCACTTTTTTTGCTCGTCAGAGGATAACCTTTGTTCTAAAAAGTATTTAAGGCTATCATGATCCGTTTTTACCTTGAAGTGTCTTCCCATTAGGTAATGTCGCCATTTCTTAAGTGCATGGAGTATTGCCAACATTTCCTTCTCATAAATAGCTTTGTGTAAAAACTTTCCCTTGATTGGACAACTTTCAAAAGCAATGGGTCTTTCATCTTGCATTAAAGCAGCACCAATTCCATTTCCTGAAGCATCACATTCCACAATAAAGGTTTTTGTGAAGTCCGGTGTAGCTAAGACCGGTGCCTGGCACATTGCCTCTTTAAGATGTTCAAAGGCCTTTGTTGCTTCCGGAGTCCATGAAAATGCATCTTTCTTCAATAATGTTGTTAGAGGTGGTGTTATTCTCCCATAATTCTTAACAAACTTGCGATAATACCCTGTCAACCCAAGAAATCCTCGCAGATGCTTTATGGATGTGGGATTTTCCATTCCTTAATGGCTTTAATTTTGCTAGGGTCTACCTTAACTCCTTCATGAGATACAATATGACCCAGATATTCCACCTCTTGTACTCCAAAGAAACATTTGGATCTTTTTGCATATAATTATTTCTCCTCTAATAGTTGTAGCACCCTGTCAACATGTTCAACATGATCCTTCCAAGACTTGTTGTAGATTAGTATATCATCAAAAAATACTAACACAAATTTTCTAAGGAAGGGTTTGAAAATGGAATTCATCAAACCTTGAAATGTAGAAGGTGCATTAGTAAGACCAAAAGGCATGACAAAAAATTCATAATGACCCTCATGAGTTCTAAATGTTGTTTTTGGAATGTCTTCAGTCGTCATTCTGATTTGATGATATCCTGAACGAAGATCCAACTTGGTGAAGTAAATTGATCCATGCAATTCATCCAATAATTCATCAATGACATGAATGGGAAAGTTATCTTTAATAGTGAGCTTGTTGAGCTCTCTATAATCTGAACACATGTGCCATGATCCATCCTTCTTGTGAACCAATAATACTAGAGCAAAGAAAGAATTTTGACTAGGTTGAATTATACCAGCCTCTATCATTTCTGCAACCATACATTCAATTTCACTCTTTTGGACATAGGGATATTTGTAAGGCATGATGTTTGGAGGAACACTTCCTGGAATCAAATTAATAACATGATCATGATCACGAATAGGTAGGAGGCCTTTGGGAGTCTCAAATACCTTGGAATGATTGTCCAAGACTTTTTGGAGATCTAGAGAAATGGATGATTTCAATGTGGGAACCTCTAGTGAATATAATTATGCAATTATTCCCCATTGTTATTTCTTTAGAAGCTTTGTCATTCTGTTAGAGCTGATTATCTTTCCCGGTTTCCCTGCGATACCCCTTAATTCAACTTCCCTTCCTTCTGAAGAGAATTTCATGAAACTTTCTTGAAAATTAAAACCTATTGTACCCAAGGATTGTAGCCATTGGACTTCTAGTACAATATCAACACCACTCATTGGAATGGAAATCATTGGGCTATTCAATACATATTCTCCCATAGATAGCTTGATATTATGGCACTTTCCTGAGCAATTTATGGTTCCTACACTTGCAACCATCACTTGACACTCTAGTGCTGGATATAGGAAGCAATTCAATTCCTTGGCTATCTTACAATGAATAAAATTATTGGTACTTTCCGAATCAATCAACACTATTACCCTTTTTTCTTGATATGCCCTTCTATTTTGATAGTTTGAGGAGTGGTAATTCCAGCCAATTCATTACAAGATATGGTTGTATTCATTTCTTCTTTTTCTAGGGTTTGTTCCTGGTGTATATCCTCTTTTTTTTACGTTTCTTGTTCATTTTTTTCCTCCTCTTCACAATCTATGTAAAGTAATTTCTTCTCGGCACACTTATGACCTTTAGTGTATTTTCTATCACAACTGTAACAAAGCCCTTTTGCTATTTTCTCTTCCAATTGTTGTGGTGTCAACCTTATAGGTTGTGGAAGACTAGGGGCAACAACACTTCCATCTTTATAGATGTGAGTGGTATGGTTCCTGGTTGCCATAATTTTGCTTCCATTTTTCTTGCTAACCTGAATGCCTTCTCTAATGAATCAGGTTCCCAAAGGCGAACATCATGTTGGATATTATCCTTTAAAGACCCTATGAACACATCAATCCTATGCTCCTCTGGATATCTTTTACCCTTATGTTCAATTTTTGGAACTCCTCAAATGTGCTCCATCATTGAACCCTTTTGTTTGAGATTTATCAATTGGCTAAAAAAACTGTTTCTTTTTGTATCCTCATAATGTGCTATCATTTCATTGCTAAAACTAGCCCAAGTGACAAAATATTTACGAGAGCAAGGCCATTGATACCATACAAACTGAGTTGGTTCCAAATATAAAGGTGAAATGCGTACCTTTTGTGTGTTTTTCACATTATGGAGATCGAAAAATTGCTCCATCTGTAGTATCCATGTTCCAGGATCCTTGCCATCAAACTTCCTCATATCGATCTTTGGAACATGGGGGTTCTTCGATCCAACGTTAGAGTTTATGAAATCATGATTAACAATTATTTTGTTCTCATCATGAGTTTCCTTTACTACCCTTTCACCATTAGTAAGCATTTCTTGTAGAAACTTTGTCAAATCTGTCTTCAAATCTTCCATGCCTTTCTTTAAATCATCCATCTTAACTTCCACGCCATCCATATTAGCTTCTACGTCATTCATCTTAGCTTCTACGTCTTTATTTAAACCATCCATCTTAGCTTTCCCGCCATACATCTTAGCTTCTACGTCTTTCTTTAAACCATCCATCTTAGCTTCTGTTACTTTTTGTGCGAGTGAAATTTGTTGCACTTGGTCTCATAATTTTGATATATCTTGTTGCATTTCTTCCTCTTCTTCATGAGTCATGCTAGAGCTTTCAGGTTGCTTACTAGGTGTTTCCATTTTCTTTCTTCGGGACATCAATTACTGATAATAATGCTTCACTATGCCCTTTGAATTCCCTTCAAACTAATTTTTCAAACGAGTCTATATATATATCATAAAATGGTTTGTATATAGATGGAGTGTTCAAAAATAATATAAAAACTTGGGATAGGATGCCCTCAAAATTTGGGCTTATGCCCATAATCATTTCCAGTCATACATAGATCTATCTCGTGCAGATCCTCTACAGCTATCATAGGTACCTGGTGAGTTAGTCTCACCAAGTTTCTTTGAACAGCGTAAAGGACTCTCTCTGTCTCATCTGCCGTCTCTTCAGCTCCTCTTTCGCAATGCCTGTGCCTCGGAAATCCATCAGGTCTCGCTAGACCCACCTCTGGAACATGGTCATTATATTTTGTGGGTATTTTGTCTCATCAAAAACATATTTTTTTTAAGTTCATTTCATATTAAAAAATCCAATTTTTTTTTTTTTTTTAACTCACAAAACTTAAAAATTGTTACCTATGTCTCCCCATGCCACATTTGGTGGTAACACTAAGTCTGGATCTCCTCGGAAATCCATGCCGACATATGGGTAGTCATCGACTGCGATGATCTGTTGATCCCACCAGGTGAAAAACTCATCATCAAAGATCATTCTTGGCACGTCACCGCCCCCCAAGGCGCTTCATCAGGTCTGCCCATCTACCCATTTGTGGATCTCTAGGGCTGTTAATGGAAACTGATTCTTTGGGACGTAGCCCAGGTACCTTCTCGAAGAAGAATGAACACAAGATGGTTCCATATCCAAAATTCTTCATTTGACCCTTTTGTATAGAGTTCAATTGACTCTTCATGTTAGTCAGAAAAGGTGTGCACCAGTCAAATATTGTGGTAAGACATTCCACTACTAGGCTCATAGATACTCGTGACGCCTGATGCAGGGAAGCTGACCCATTTACCCATGCAATGGTAAATAAAAAGATCCTTAAGGATAGACTTTTTCACATGTTTGATTGGAATTTGACTCCCAACCTTCTTTTGATGTTCAGGATAATATATATGGACATAGTCTTCCACTGAAAGACTACCTCTCATCCTGCCTGTCGAGCGCACGACCTCCCCTCTTCGGGAGAGACTAGTAATGAAATAGATATCTTCGACCTCAATCCATAGAGGCATCTGGTCGATCATGAAAGCGTCATCCTCTCACTCCAGTAGTGGATCAAAATTTCTAGCAAGCGTGTATTGGCTTTCATATTTGGCATTTTGAAGAATTTGAGTAAGCCACAGCCTCTCAGAGCATCCAATGCATTTTGATCATTCATTACCTCATTATCTATGGCAGTATACTCTCTTTCCCTCCAAGTGATAGTCATCTTGAAAAAAATTGAAGTTTCAACCGTTAATTTATATGTTAAAACTTTAACTCGCATACATGTGAGTTCCTTTTACACATAGTCGCGTGTAGGGCCATCATATATGCAGATTACTCACATCTAACCCGCGTGTATGCAAAGTTGAATTTTTGGGCATAGTTTCCCACGGTCAAAACTTCGATTTTTTTTTTTTAACTATCATAAAGAATTACAAGTAGGATTTGAGGATTACCTGGAGACTTTAGGGTGATTCGAACAATCCAATTGTTCAGAGGAAAGCTTTCTTAGGTTAGTTTGCTTAAATAGGTTCACCAAACCCCAAAAATGGGTGCGTGAACCTTGAAAATGGGAACGTGACAAGTTCTTATGTGGTGCTGAGAAATAATTTTTTTTCCTTATCTTAGTAAAATATTTCAAATTTAAAGTTTTGAGGTCTTAAAGTTCCATCATTTTGAGAGAAGTACATGTTTTTTTAAAAAAAATGTCATGATTAATATCAAAATTCCTAACTTTGTAAAATATTTCAAATCTAAAGTTGTGAGGTCTTAAAGTCTCATCATTTCAAAAGTATAGGTTTCTAAAATCTCTTTTCCATGAATTAGTGTTGAAAATACAACAAGAAAATATGAGTTTGACTTTGCCTTGGTCAAACTAGAGAAAATTTGAATTCCCAAATCAACAAATCTTGGATGTAGTTAACTAAGGTGACATAGAACTTGTCACTCAATTAACTCAATTAATTCGAGTTGGAGGGCTTGAATTCAGTTAAACATGAGTGATTGATAATTTGTAGCAATCTAATTCAGTTATATTAAGTTGTGTTCAACTAAACTAGTTCCAACTGTTGGAGGAACTAGTGGAAGGTCAGTAGTGTAGTGTGAATTTAGTATAACTCGGTGATCATCCAGTTAACCTATCAATCATCCCAAATCAGCTAATGCATGCAGAGAATTCTAGTTAACTAGTTGAGGTGGATATTTCAAGGCAGTGTAACATAATTTGTAGATTATTTTGGAGTGTACGAGTGTTACATGCAACCTGATGATCAACTTGAGGAATTGCGCAATCCATTTTGGATAAATTCCTAAATAATAGGGGCCTAATTTCTCAAGGAATTGTGCAAGGAAACAAGGGCTCAATCAGAGGCACAAATTGATTAAATCTAGGTCAGAGCATCTCAGTGAGAAGAGAGATAGGTTATTCACTTACAGGGTGTGCTCAGTTGAGCAAATCAATTATAATACATATCTACTCATCATATTAATGCAAGCAGGCATTAAGGATTTTAGCGGATTACTTTCCCCGGGAAAAATATTGTGTGCATGTGTGTTATTCTCATTGCATGTTCTTTATTGATGTTCTAAATTGTTAATTACTTTCTGCAAAGCAATAGAGTAGGTTTGTTTCTTGTGATTTTGATTATAACTTCATGAGTAATTACAAATCTACATCATAATTTCTACATGGTAACACAGCAAGATTCACATTAGAGCAGGAATTTCGAAGTTGTTTTTCAGGATGTTCGAATTTAAATTCAGTGTAGCAGGATCTCTTCAGAGTTGGGAAGATGAGCTTCAATGGTTTGAGGCTAGATTATGCCTTAAGAGGCAACTCTAATTTCATCACATGGAATGATCGCATGGAAGCAGTATTGGATGAAAATGGATTGCTAGAATACATCAATACAAATGTTGCAAGACCAGTGGAAGATGATGCCCATAACCTAGCCCAATGGAAAAAATATGTAGCCTAGGTGAGGAGAATAATATTGGAGCGAGTACGGGACCGCATTTTCACCAATCTCTATGGGAAAGAAACTCCTTATGCAATGTGGCAGTGATTCGGATTTTAAACAGGAACGCAATAAAATACAGAGATAACAATATACACAAAGATGCAACGGAAATAATGCTTCATTTCATTAATGGAAAATACTGAAATATGCTTACAACCAGAAATGGCAATAAACCAGCTAGGGCGATGGTAGCTTATCTCTGAGAAGAGATGTGGCAGCTACCTGCTTCTGAATTATTCCCAACTGTGTTACAATGAGGCTCGAAGGCCTATTTATTGTTGAGAAACAATGGAAAACCCTTCACATCCCGAAACCTAACCCTAGAAGATGAAACGCCAAATTGTGGGCCCCGTTTTGGGTAAATTGGTACATCAATTCCCGGGGTCGTAACTTTGGCATACGATCTCCGTTTGACGCGTATGATAGCTCGTTAGAAAGATCTATCCGAGAACTACCACTTTGGGAAGGGAAACATCGGTCCATGGACCCATGTTGCCCCCAGATTTCCCCAAAAAACGTCGTTTAGGGCCTCAAAACGGCTCCAGAAGTTCAGGACCCGAAAAAAACTGCTAAAAATAGTAAATTGCTACAATTAAGGAAACTGAAAATGTTGAAAGAGACAATTGTGGGGGTCCAAATGGGATAGGTGGGTGGCCACCAACATCCACCTGGATCATCACAACAATGGTTATTCACAATAAATCCACTACAAAGTCTCGGCCTTGCCCAGATTATAACATCAAAGACCTCTATCTCAAAAGAAAATGAAATCAATTACCTGGTTCCACACTCAAAATCAATTCATTGTGTACATAAATAAATACAAAACTGTATTTGGGGTTCTCTGCTCTTTCTGGCCTAATAATAAATGTTAGCGGCCGTCTCTTCCTACGCTGCCCGTAGGCTTACAAATTCTCTCGAATCCTCACTCTGTCTCGCCTCCTCTTTCAGAAAATAAAGAAAACACATATATGCTAAGCTAACCATCTCCTCCACAATTGAAGGAATAAATTATACATTTAGATTTCAAATCCTATCCTAAGCTAAAGAAACTAGACTACTTGGATTGATCTCCACGCAGGGAGGATCATTTGCCATTTATTCCCAATTATGTTCAAAATTAGGCAACAAATTAACCACTTACATATTTGAAATTAATATAATTTAAATAACCAATTCTTCCTTCGACCTTTCATTAGCCACAACATGTGACAACTCCATCACATTGTTGGCTAGGCCTAGATGCTCCTGCATCAGACTCCCAAAGTTTAAATTAATCATGATCTCCTGATCATGAGCTTCTGATTTGTGTCCTCCTGGATCCCATACTTTGTTTGGTAGTCTATCCTTGGTTACTGTTTTTGTTTGTTGTTCTCCCAGTCTCCATACTTTATGATGCATTGTCCCAATAGCTATGCTTTCACTCTCTGCTGCTATACTTTTCATATATGTTACTGTTGTTTGCTCATCATTATAGTTTATGACAGCCTCCCACATCTTAATTTGGAGTTTTCCATTTCCTTCACCTATACCATTCTTCCAAGCCAATCTCCCTTTCTACTTTTGTCCTTTATTTGTTTTATTGGGAGGTTGTTCTATGAGTCTCCATAGCTCATCCAATTCTTTGTCCACTTCACTTCTCATGTGTTGAATACTATTCTCCTGCAACTGATTGTGTTCTTGAATAATAACATCATGATCCCTATGCCAATAACTTTCCATATACATTTCCGAAATGTACAAATGCCTTCTCCATTGATATCCTGCAACAATTTCAGTTCCTTCTTCTGGCTTCTCATTCATGACTTCGCTACTTCTTACTTCAAATTCTAGTATACCTACAATTCCACAAATATCTTGAAAACTCGGAATTTCTTCTTCCAGTAACTTCATTTCTGCACTCTTAAGGATTATGGCATTATGTTCATCTGCATCTGAAATGTCATCTTTAGCCTCTTCTTCATCAATAAATCCCTGTAGTATAATAGTAATTCTATTACTATCATTTCTTGAATTCATTTCTAGTTCAACACTCCCATACTGTAGATTCGGCATCATTCCATCCTTCTGAGACATTTTGATCTCACCCTCCATTAATTCAATCTGATCTTCAGAATGAATTCCTTTGTTCAAATTGACTTCACATTGCCTTGTTCCTGCATATAAATATTCATTATAATTAATCAATTCATTGAACACAATACTTTACCTTGCTTCCTCATTATGCCAACACTTTTGACATCTTCTTTCGCATATTTGTCATCCATGATAACTTTTTTCTCATCCAGTTCTAGTTGTACAGTCTAATCCCTTACTCCTTGGTTTCCTTCAATGTCAACGATTTTCAATAACTGTTTATCATCTACAAGGTCTTCTATGTCAACTTTCAGTAGTTGTTCTCCTCTGGCTTCAGTCTTCAGTAGTTGTCTAATATCTGCATAATTCACTACAGCTATGTTCAACAACTACCCTTTCCTCTTCATCACAAGATTATGTGAATTTACTTCCTCTAACTTCTGAAACACCATAACATTCTCAATTTGCTTTGTATTAGCTTCATTAGTTTTCCTGAGAAAACCCTTTGTTCCATATTCATATGAATGGATCTCTTCCCTTCCAAGCATTCCTTTGATCTCAATAATTATTTTTCCATCCTCTTGTGGTCTTATCCTTCAGATGTCATCTGAATGGACATCTTCCTTCACTTAACTGTAACTTTTCTCCTTATTCTTCATATGACTGTGAGTAGTCATCTCTTCACCTGTTAATATAACAATTTACAATAACTGCTTATCTTCCCTCAAGTCTATACGACCTGCAAACATACAACAATCATCAAATTTAAAAACACAGTACCTTCCATCCTCTTTTGATGTTTCAAGCACCAATCCTCCATCATAGATCTTCTGGATTTCAACAGATCCTTCTTGTTATGACTCCATTCCTTTGAATCTCTCCTTCTCTAACAAATCAATATGAATTTGTTCAAGTTCCCTGAACTCGTTTATTAGCTTGTCATTCCACCTCTGTTGCAATAGCTTCCACTTGACCCTTTTCTTCATTCTCCAGTTGTATCTTCGATCTTTAATTGTCTTTCTTTGTACTGCCAGACTAATATCTTATTCTTCATTTTGCTGCCAGTTGCTATAATTCTACAATCTAATGCCTTCCTCAAATTCAATCTCATGTTGTTGATCATCTCCCTTAAATTGTTGGTTTCTTCCATCTTCATCATGATGAATTAATACTTCTGTCTCCTTCATGTCTATGAGGACATAACTTCCTTGTTGCTCCTGATATTTCATCTCGCCTTCAAATAATCTCTACTTAATTTCTCTTATTTCAACATCATATTTATTAATGATGTCTTTCACACCTGCAGTCACATCATTAACTGAAGAGTCTAAACATTTACTTAGCTCTATAAATGTTAGAGACAGTTCATCCTTATCATGCATAGTAACCATAATCTCCTTTTTATGAGGTTCTAAAATCTTAATTTCTCCTTCAGGTTCTTTGAGCAATCTTTCCAAGATTCTAATTCCATGTGAAATCTCTCTAACAGTTCATCACAACTTCCATCCTCAGCTTCATTCTTTTCTTGGCAATCCTCCTGAGTTATCATATTTTCTGCACTATCATATTGCAAGCTTCTTTCATCAATTTTGATTAAACAAATTCATTTGTTTGCCTTCTTGTAGTATCACTATGGCATTGTCCTTAGACTTCTGGTCCATATCAACTTCATCTGACTGTCTTACACCAAACAAAATTTCATCTATGAACTCTTCCTGCTGCAATAGATCAGCACCTTCTTCCTCCAAAAGGCATTCCCCATCATACTTCACCTCAAGAGATTCATTCCTATTTGTGACAGTTTCACCAGACTTTCCATCATCCTCTACATATCCTACAAACATACACAAACTATGAGAATTAAAATCACAAGGCTTCATTGCCTCATTTGCTTCCATTATCATTATATCTTCAAACTATTCTGAACTATGCCAATAGTCCATGAGATCTTCAGCTGATCTCTCATAATCCTCTTCACCCAAAATTTCACCTTGTTCTGGTCTACAAATGGAAACTTCCATTTATGCTTTTGCTTCTCTCAGTTCCACTGGTTCCTCTTGAGCACTCAATATTTGCTCAATCTTTCTCAATTCTTCTGCTATCTCTAAATTCACTCGCTAATTTCTCTTCTCTTGTAGCCTCTGCCACTTTACTCTCCTTCTCATGGTCCAACCATGCTTCTGGTCTTTATCACTTCTCTCCAGTATCTCCATCAATATTTGAATCTAGAAATCTATCTCAACTCTCTCTCTGTCAAACTCTTCTTTACTCATCCTTATGCCATTTGCTTTGGCATCGTTCCTTATGTTGTGGCTTCTTTCTGAACCTCTGCTATGACTATCAATAGTCATCTTCTTTATAGATTTTAACCCCATACAGAAATTACCTGCATACGAATTCTAAAACACAGAAAATAAACAATGTGAGAGCATAACACATAAAACACATATACATAGAGATTTCCCCTAGATCCCAAAACCGGGACTACCAGCTTGATTTTTCATTATACTCCTTTCAATGTTATAATACATATTTATACATGCTAAAGCATCCAATACCATGGAACAAAAACCATCACGTCCAATACCATGGACCGAAAACCATCGCGTCCAAAAACATGTGCGAAAATCATGCACAAAACCATAGGTGGGTCCGCCCATCCTAACATAGGGTCCAAAACCAAAATTTTTTGGGGTACTGCCCCGGACCCCATAAAGAGGGGTTATGGGTACACCTCAAACCCCTTATGATCCCCCTCCCACCCTGCTACACAATCGACGCAACGAAGGGGGGCTCTGCCCCCCCTCTAACCCCCAGTTAACTACGTGGGCTAGTCGTGGAAAGAATATAACACAACCCAACATTCTCCCACTTGTTGTTTTCTTTCCACAGGGGGCCAGAAGAGAGCTTAGTAATTTTCCAGCCCTGAAATGCCCATTATCTCTCTACACCAAGAGAACTTATTAGAGCTCAAAGACTTTGTCAATGCATCTATAGTATTCTTCAAAGTGTTCACCTTTACCAACAACACCTTTTTATCTTCTATCATATCCCTCACAAAGTGATACTGAACATCAATGTGCTTTTTCTTTGAATGATATGCGGGGTTCCTTGACAAGAAAATGCACTTTGGCTGTCACAGTCTATCCTTATAAGTCCCTGTACTAACCCCATACTTGAACACAATCTCTGCAACCAAACTGCTTCCTTGCTTGCATGAGTGGCTGCCATGTATTCTGCCTCTGTAGTTGATAGTGCCACTACAGATTGTTTCTTACTCATCCAACTAACCGCACCTCCAAATAGGTTAAACACATACCCACTTGTAGATCTTCTCTGATCCAGATCTCTAGCCCAGTTTGCATCAACAAAGCCACGTATATCCAACACTCTGTCCAATCCTGGTCTTCCTTGGTAGCACAAACCATAATCACTAGTTCCACGCAAATACCTGAAAACCCGCTTCACTGCTGTCCAGTGCTCCTTCCCTGGTTTTGACATAAACCTGCTCAATACTCCCACTGCATGTGCGATGTCTAGTCTAGTACAGACCATGGCGTACATCAAGCTACTGACTGCACTTGCATATGGAACATGGGACATGTCCTCTTCCTCTTCTTGTGTCTTGGGACATTGTTCAGCAGATAAC
>APFE030019459.1:12214-120226 GCA_000404065.3 Pinus taeda
CCACATCCTTTGTGACTGTTTTAACCCATACAGAGACTTCTTTAACTTGCATACTAGTTCTCTCTTACCCTTCACAGCAAAGCCTTCAGGTTGCTTCATGTAGATTTCCTCTTCCAAATCCCCGTGAAGAAATGTTGTCTTCACATCCATCTGTTCTACCTCAAAATCAAAAGCAGCAGCAACAGATAAAAGTAATCTAATAGAAGTTTACCTTGGCAATAGGAGAAAAAATATCACCAAAATCAATTCCTGGCACCTGGGAATAACCTTTTTCTACCAACCGAGCTTTGTATTTCTCCACCTTTCCTTCTCCACTTGTCTTCTTTTTGAACACCCATTTGCTGCCAATGGGTTTCCTTCCAGTTGGAAACTCCACCAGATCCCAAGCCTCATTTTTGTGCAAATGCCATTTCATCAATCATGGCCTCTTTCTAGAGTTTTCCATCCTCTGAATCCACTGCTTCCTTCAAAGTTCTGGGAACATCATCAGTAACAGACAAAGCAAAATTTGAAGAGAAAGCAAATGGACTATACCCTTCTAGTTGCATTCTTTCTCGAACTGATCTTCTCACACCCGGTGTTTGTGGCTCTTCATATTTTGATTCCTCCTCCATTGTAGAGTCTAATTCTTCCTCCTTTAGCTCAAAGTCTATCTTCTCAGGTTCCTTTGGTTGAAGTTCATGTTTAATAACATATTTTACCTCTCTGAACACCCCATTCTCAGTTGTACACAACCTTCCTTATTACAGGGCTCCAAAGCTTATAACCCTTTAAACCATCCTTATACCCAATAAAGATGCAAGTTTCAAATTTACTATCCAACTTGGTTCGTTTCTCCTTTGGAACATGTACATATGCATCACATCCAAATACCCTCAAATGTGAAAGAGAGGGTTTCTTACCAGTCCATACCTCTTGTGGAGTCTTATCCTCCAACGCTGATGAAGGTGACCTATTAACCAAGTAACATGCAGTATCCACCCCCTCTCGCCAGAATTCTTGTCCTAACTCGGCACCACTGAGCATGCTTCTTGCACTTTCCATCAACGTCTTATTCATTCTTTCTGCAACTCCATTTTGCTAAGGTGTATATGGAGTATTCTTCTGTCGTGCTATACCACACTTCTTACAAAATTATTCAAATTCCTTGCTGCAAAACTCTCCACCATTATCTATCCTTGGCACCTTTATCTTCTTCTCTGTCTGGTTTTCCACCAGAGCCATAAATTCTTTAAACCTGTCAAAGACTTTAGATTTCTTCTTAGGAAATATATCCATGTATTCCTTGAGAAGTCATCTATAAATGATACATAGTACACAGACTTACCCAGTGATGGAACCTTCACAGGTCCAAACACATCACTGTGCACAAGTTATAATATATGTTTAGCCCTCTTACTACCAGAGCGGAAACTCGCTCGATTCTACTTCCCATATACACAATTTTCACAGAAATCAAAATCTAGAGAGCTATTACTCATACCTTCTACCATACCTTTACCATGAAGTATTCAAAGGCCCTTCTCTCCAATATGTCCAAGCCTTTGATGAAAGTATTGTGTCTCGAGTAGAGGTACGGTTATGTTTCAGAGGGAGCATGGTTCTCCCCTCACTCTTTCTAATGTTATGTATGTACCAAGGCTGAAAAAGAATCTTGTGTCTATTGCTATGCTTGAGGATAAAGGCTATGATGTAGTATTTAGTTTGGGAAAGGTTTTCCTAAGGCATATCGGCACTGGACAGACCAAATACATTGGTATTCGAATTAAGAATCTCTACAAGTTACAGGTAGAAGATTGTGATGCTCTCAGTTCTAAGGTAGAAGAGGTGCATGGCCAAGATATTGGTGAGTTATGGCATAGAAGACTGGGCCACTTGCATCATGGGGCCTTGAAGATCATGCAGCAAATTTCTACCGAATTACCCAAGTGCAAACTGGAGTAGACAAGAACATGCAAAGGTTGTACTCTGGGTAAGTATGTGAAGGCTTCCTTTCATGATCGGGATGGTAGAGCAGGAGCAATTCTAGATCGAGTTCATTCAGATGTATGTGGGCCCTTCTCTATAGCCTCCACTGTGAAGCAAAGGTACTTTGTTATTTTTATACATGATTTTTCT
Source organism: Pinus taeda (assembly GCA_000404065.3). Classification (NCBI taxonomy): domain Eukaryota; kingdom Viridiplantae; phylum Streptophyta; class Pinopsida; order Pinales; family Pinaceae; genus Pinus; species Pinus taeda. Next base: position 14,333 of record APFE030019459.1, read on the forward strand.
TGTAGATGTTAGATCTACTTCATGCAAAAGAAGGATCAAACCTTCTTGAAGTTTTGTGAGTTCAAAGCTTTGGCAGAGAAAGAATCAGGGAGGAAGATAAAGGCCTTGCAGAGTGCTAACGGTGGAGAGTATATTTCCCAACAGTTTAAAGACTTATGTGCTTCAGAAGGAATTAAATGGGAACTCACAGTACCTCATAACCCACAACAGAATGGGGTGGCCGAAAGGAAGAATAGATCTGTTATGGGACAGCTCGAGTGATGCTACATGACCAAAACCTACCACTTCATCTGTGGGTTGAGGCATGTAATACAACAGTGTATCTTCAGAATAGAAATCCTCATCGTATTTTGGGGATGAAGAAACCTATAGAGGCTTTTTTAGGGAAGCAGCTAGATGTAAGTCACTTTCGTATCTTTGGATCACCAATTTACTGTCATGTGACCAAAGATGCTTGAAAGAAGCTAGACCCAACAGCTGAGTTGGGAATACTTGTGGGGTATACAAATACCCCTCACAACTATTGGGTGTTTATGCCTGCCAGTGAGAGGACAGTAGTGCGCAGGGATCTAAAGTTCGGTGAGCAGCAAGCCATGTGAGAGTCACTTGAGAGAGAGCTCAAGTTGCATGGTGATGATGAGGAACTACTAGTTCCTATGGAGGAGGAGCCTTATGATGATGCGGAGCAGCCACATGCAGAGATTCCAGTGGTGGAGATCACCGCTACTGGAGAGTCTTCCAGAGAGGGGTGGAAACACTCTTGGGAAGCTGACAGATTGATGCAAGATGCAAGAGAGAATGTGGGGTAGCCATCCTCACATCGTAGACAAAGGAGATCTCCTGATAGATACACTGGCTACATAGCCCTGGTTGGGGAGTGTGTAGTGACCGAGCCTTCTTCTTTTGAGGAGGTAGTGCAACAGCCGGTTTGGATGGATGCAGTGGTAGAGGAGTATGATTCTATAATGAGGAACAGTGTATGGGATGTTGTTCCTATACTGGGGGACAAGTCAGTGGTTACTTCCCGATGGCTTTACAAGGTAAAGCAGGCAGTTGATGGCAGTATTGAGAAACATAATGCAAGATTTGTTGCCTGTGGTTTCTCATAGGTTGAGGGGATTGACTATGGTGAGACCTTTGCTCCTGTTGCAAGGTACTCATTGATCAGATCGATTCTAGCACTATTAGCATAGATGGGTTGGAAGATCCATCAGACGAATGTGAAGACAGCTTTCCTCAATGGGGAGATTGAGGAAGAGGTATACACTGAGCAGCCTGAAGGATTTGAGACCTTCAATAGTGAGTCACATGTGTGTCAACTCAAGTGAGCATTGTATGGGCTGAAGCAAGCACCCCGTACTTGGTATACCAAGATTGACAGCTATTTCACCGAGTTGGGCTTCACCAAGAGTGAAGCGGATGCAAACCACTACCACATCATTGTAGATGGTAAGCTATTGATTATTGAACTTTATGTCGATGATCTAATTTTGACAGGTGATGATGAGTTGATCAAGTCTCGCAAGAAGTATATTGCAAGAGAATTTGAGATGAAGGACATGGGCCTCATGCACTACTTTCTAGGCGTGGAGGTGTGGCAGAGAGATTGGTAAGTATTTATTTCTCAAGGCAAGTATGCCAATGAGATACTGAGGCACTTCCACATGGATATGTGCAAGCCCATGGAGACTCCTCTAGCAAGTAACTGGAGGAAGGAGGATGCTACTTCAGGTGAGGTAGTAGCTGCTACAGTTTATCGTTAGCTTGTGGGTTCATTCATGTATCTAGTGAACACACGACTAGATTTGTGCTTTGCAGTGAACCAACAAAGTCAAGCTATGGTTTAGCCAACCAAGTTATTTTGGAAGGCAGCAAAGCATGTGCTGAGATATCTCAGAGGCACTACACAGTATGGATTATGGTATAAGAGGACAGAGGGAGTGAAGCTCCAAGGCTTCACAGATGCAGATTGGGCAGGTAGTCCATCAGACAGGAAGAGAACTTCTGGAGGGATCTTCAACCTTGGGTCAGCTGCAGTTTCTTAGTATAGCCGGAAACAAAGATCAGTTGCACTTAGCTCAGTGGAGGCAAAGTACATGGAAGCAAGTCAAGATGCATGTGAGGCCATCTAGATGCGAAAGATCCTAGTGGAATTGTTTGGTCAGATGATGGATCCAACGGTGATATATTGTGATAATCATAATTGCATTAAACTCTCTGAGATTCCAGTGTTTCATGACAGGTCCAAGCATATAGATATGTGTTATCATCATCTATGGGATTTTGTGGTCAAGAGGATCATGATGTTGCAGTATATTTTGACTAAGGAACAAGATGCAGATATTTTGACAAAGGCATTGTCAAAGCACAAGTTTGAGTTCCATAGAGACAGGATCAGGGTTGGCGATAATCCCTTTCTAGTTGAGAGGAAGTGTTGAAAAGTGTGCAACAAGAAATGCTAAATTTAGAATGTGCTAAAATAGACCTGCTAAAAATAGCATGTCTAAAAATAGCAGTTTGGCTAGTGAGGTCATTGGCCACATTGGGTGAGAGGTGAAACTACTAAAAATAGAAAGTTCTAAAAATAGCATTTTGGGTCCCTTCCTATTTAGAGAAGTCCCTAGTCTATCTATAGGAAGTAAAATTAATTTTGGTCTTAATAGTAGTTTGAAATATTAATTAATTAATTCAGTTGAGTTAATTAATTAAGTAAATTCTAATTTGAAGTGTTTGTGAGCATGCACATGAGTTTCCTCCACTGATTGAGGGAATAAGCATGAGTTCTATAATGAGAGAATCAATTGACTTAGTTCTAACTAGTCAAGTCCAGTTATATTATTTTAACAAGTTGTTAAAATAATAAAATATAGTTTGTTAATGCTTGCATGCACGTGACAACTAATATTTTAGATAACTGAGGATTCACTTATGGATAACTGTTGCATGTCAATTCTGTTAGAGACCCAGTTGAGATCATATGTGAGACAGTGTACTATCAGATGCTTAACTATTTCTAGTAAGTAGTTTTTGCATGGTTGAGGAACTAGTGTTCTCAAGGAATATGTAGTTGGACCATTGGTTGTTTTTGGTATGTTGGAATTAATAGCATATACTTTTGCTATTATTTCCTAAGCAAACTATGTAAAGACCATATGGAAAGCCTATATAAATAGGGCTTGGGTGGTTCATGAGACATATCTTCATATCTTCATAGTTCATTGAGAACTGAATAGCTTGAGAGCTAATTCTTTTTGTATTATGAAGAGGATTTCCACTTGATTGATAATACATGGTTGGGGTTTTATGCTAGTGCTTTCCCTTGGATATATCTTGTGCTATGTGTGATTAATTCTCTTGATCAGTTATGCATGTTTCTACTTGATGTTTCTCATGATTTTGATTATGCTTCTGCTTAATGTTTTGTAGAAGTAGAACAAGTATTATGCTTTAGGACATTGCATATATCGGTTTGTTCTACAGGTGAAATTTCTATAGATTCAATCGCTAAATCGGCGATCGGGGTTCTAGTGGTCCACGCTATCAGCGCTATCTTCGGCGGAGGTTCGATGAGATATCGTTGATCCCTATCGGTGATGGTAATATGCCCGCTACAATATATACTCCCACTCCGATGTGCCGATGCCATTTATGTCAGCAATCGCAATCGCAAAGGGGTTGGGGACAAGCTTTGGTCATGCACCGATCCAACTGTGTGATGTGATAGATATGCCAAACCTGATAAGGCCCAAAACTTCTGAGTATAAAATTTCAAGTTCACCTTGTTGAATCCGCTAAGTGTTTTAGCATGATTTCTCTATGTAAATCCTCTCAGTGATATAACAGGTAAAATACACAGGATTGATGTGACTTGGGGTTCTACGGACCCGATAGCACTCAAAACCTCTATCTAAAGGATTTGAGATCTGGATTCTCAATCCAACTGTGCTCTACGCCCGATACTTAGTGTATTTGGGTTTTCTACCTGCAAAACTAGAACAACGGAATGCACTCACCAAAGGATCCTTTAGCCCAATATTTCTATTGTAAAGTATGAAAAAACACAGGTCGGCATCAATATTATCCAATTATAGATAATAAAAAAACAAGCATTTAAGACCTCCACGGGCTGGTTATAAAATTATGCTTGCAACACTCGTTATTCACAATAAATCCACTACAGAGTCTTGGCCTTTCCCAGATTATAACATCAAAGACCTCTGTCTCAAAAGAAAATGTAATCAATTACCTGGTTCCACACTCAAAATCAATTCATTGTGTACAGACATAGATAGAAAACTATATTTGGGGTTCTCTACCCCCTCTGGCCTAATTATTCTAGTTAGTGGCCTTCTCTTCCTATGCTGCCTGTAGGCTTACAAATGCTCTTGAATCCTCACTCCATCTCACCTCCTCTTTCAGAAAAGAAAGAACACACATATATGCTAAGCTAACTATCTCCTCCACAATTGAAAGAATAAATTATACATTTAGATTTCAAACCCTATCCTAATCTAAACAAACTAGACTACTTGGCTTGATCTCCACGCAAGGAGGATCATTTGCCATTTATTCCCAATTATGTTCAGAATTAGGCAACAAATTAGCCACTTACATAATTGAAATTAATACATTTTAAATAACCAATTCTTCCTCCAACCTTTCATTAGCCACAACATGTGACCACTCCATCACATTGTTGGCTAGGCCTAGATGCTTCTGCATCAAAGAAGATGAAACTATTGAAGAGGATGATGATGTAGAGGAACAATTAGTTGATGATGTGTCAAATCATGAATATGTCGAACAATTTCAGGGAGATGTTCTAGACATTGTTCTCGATGAAGATGATATATGTTGTCAGATAAAGAACTTGAAGAAGTTGAACCAAATGTAGGATATGTTGTTCATTATGATGATGATATTGATGAAATTAATGATGATGTTGAAATGGTTGAGCATTTTAGAGTCATTTTCAACTGGATGATACAGATGTTGAGCTGGATTAAGAAGAAAAGCAATGATATATCGAAATGTTGAAATGTATGAAGTATGTGTATATATGTTTTTAGTTAATTTTTTATTTTTCATTTAACTTAATTTTTTTATTTTTTAGTAATTCTATATGTGTTTGATTCTTACTATGTTGCACTCAAATATTTCATATTAGATAAATTGGGTATTGGGAATATTTAGAGTAAGGCCATATAGCTTCCACCTTCATGTGGTTTGCCTCGTTCAGTAGAGAATATTATATTATTCTTGAAACTAAAAGAATCTCATTATTTGAACCGATCTCAAGCTCAATTTCATGGTCAATACATGATATAATTCATCATTTGATTGTATACTTTATTTTTTTACATTCTTTCTATTATCTGCAAGTTTCAATGAATCAATTTCGAGAGGGGCGTAGAAGTCTCTTGAGCTCACTGTAGTCTAACCTGTGAATGGGGCCAACGTTGATTTTTTTTGGCATGGGTATGGTAGATGTATGTTTGGGATGGTTTTGAGGATCAAATACAACTCACAAAAAGAATTCGACAATCAAGCGAGATCACCCAAATTTTTCCATTGTTCTTCACCATGAAAAATGAGAAAGAGGCATTTGCAGATATTTTTCAAATATGAAAGTGTTATCACTTGAATCTATACTTTATTTTTCGAGAGGGCCGCATAAGTCTCTTGAGCTCACTATGGTGTGACCTGTACTAAACAGGGTCAACATAGTCACTAGGTGAAGGTTTTATAATGGATCATGTTTAGATGTGACTCCCTTATTGAGAGATGGCCATTTTGCAAAGATTGGTATAAATTCATTCATTCAAATGGATGATATTTTGGAGTATATCACAAATCCAAATTATTTGTCTACGAAGGTAAGTGTACATGTCCATATTTATTATGTCGACTTGCCTTACATGTCTAAAGATGAGCCATTGAAATTTTGATATACTATGGAAGTGTTTGATTGTTTAGTTGAGGTTTCCATTGTTGGAACATTCTATTGGGCATTAGCATTTGAAATTTATGTGGATGTCATGCACGAATGTCACCATAATCTTAAAGGTGTGAATTTGTATCCACAAGAGGTGGTTTAATACGCAAAACTAGTTTTATTAATATCAATTGAAATCATTGTGTGCATGTGTGTGTATTAAAGAATACATCAACAATGTTTACAACAAAAACAAAGAGAAAATAATACACACACACACACACTAAATTATTTTATCCTCATTTTTGTTGTAAGCATTGTTGGTGTATTTTTTAGTATGAGATCTATTAAAATATGAAGCATAAGCACTTGAAAGAGAGAATTTAGTCTCTCCATTTTATTACTATGAATGATGGCGTGCACACCACTTTCTAAATTCATGCAACAAAAGGTGATGTTGTTGTCGTCATTACCCCATGATAGTTTCCTCTACACAATATGGAACACAAAATGCATTACCATAATTGCAACCACAATTAGTACACTTTCACAATATTCATCTTCTTTCCTATGAAGATTTCAATCACATAAGGTCTCAGAACATGATACTTAGTGAATCTTATGTGTAAGCCCCTTGTTCAAATGAAAGTTTCATGGTTACTTTTGAACTTATTACAATGAATTATGTACTTCCTAAGATTGTGAAGAAGAATTCATTAGAGTTCATTATAGTAGACTAAGAGGATCATAAGGAGGTTGTTTTATATACATGATAAAACTTTCATAAAAATATCATTGAACTTTAGGTTCAACTAGTGATCATACTCAACCTGTTGGTAAATGGATTGTGGGATAAACATTTAGATTTCATTATTTATATAATATCCTACAACCTCATGATAAGTGCACCTTTTGTAGAATTCACAACGAAGGAATAGAAAATTTGGAAACATCGTTTAAAAAAACTAATCGCTAAACATAAAAACTCGTATTTCTAATAGAATAAATATTATATAAAGATTATTTGAAAAAAATGAGATATATAAAATGCATGACTGGTATAACTTGGCATGGAATGTATTGCATTGATATAAAGTGGATTCAATGAATGAAAAATATCTCTCACTAACAATGTTAATCTTATTGCAAAATGGTAAGTTAAGAATCAACCAAGTGTCATAGATGTGCAGTGACAACAAATTTAATGAGGATGATTGCTTTCATTTTCATCCATGATAAGGATTTAGATAGTGTATGTTTAATAATGGATCAAGTTAATCATGGATTTATGCTTCACAAAGGGTGTTGGATTTTGATGACTTTCAAATTGCCAAAAACATCACTCGCACACATTTTAAATTTGTAGAGAGAAAGCATTTTTTTATTTAATATAATTATTTTATAATGTAAATCAATGCAAAACTCTCTAGCCCAATCGTCATGAACAGAGACCACTATGGAATGCATGCGCATAAGGTCTTCCAAACCAATGGAAGCACCACAAGGCAAGCCCACTGCTCACAGCTTATGCATGAGCACAAAATGTTGATAGGCCTTCCCCCAAGTGTGTCAAACCTGGCTAGCTATCTTTTCTCCACCACATGATGCCACCAGTCTTGTATTTCCGCCAAGGCATGAGATTGATCTTTGTCGAGGTCCTAGAGCCACATAATGGGTCCTCTTGCAATATTCCACTAGTCTAGTCGACATTACTTCAAATATCAGGCTAATGATCTTATTACAAGAAAAGCACAAAAAAATGTTGGATTATGAAGAGCAACCTTCTATTACAGTGTTTTCTTAGGTGTTGACGGAAATTTGTCACTACAACATTTGGTTATGCCCATAATAAGATGATTGATGGAAAACTATACAGTTAATTAAATACCTAAATGTCCATGAATTTTTAAATACTTTTTTTCGTAAATTTATTCTTAATTGCAGTGAAGGTATAAGTAATTATCTTCATATCTGTATGCGGGTTCTCTCTGGTGAAAGTGCATGTGCACGTTGTTTTGACATAGTCAAGTAGTGTATACATTATGAGATTTGATCTTTCAAGTTGCTATTGGTTCTAGTGGTTGTTGCAGAGTTTTGGGCTCTTGTCTGTATTCTGGTGACTGTGTTTTGATGACAGGGTTTCAGTGATTCGGTTGTTGGATGATTCAGAGTTAATGATTGTATTGCATTGTATCTATGGATCCAGTCTAAAAATTTATGAAACGTGGTCCCTGGAAGAAAAGAGAAGGTTGTAGCCTTCTTCAGGTAGAAGCCTGCGTACTGGTATAAGACTGCACCAATACAGAACCACTGTAAAAAGAAGTTTCTTATTAAAAAAGGATAGAGACGAATTGCAGCAGGTGGTTTTCACCCACAATGGGTTTCCACCTTATATCTTGTGTCCATGTGTGTGATGATTTGTTTTTTTTTACTACTCCTATTTACTATTCTTATGATTAATGAAGTTCTGATGCACTGATTAAAGATCAACATTTAATGAATCTTAAGTTTTTTGATATATGTTGGTTGCTTTAGAAACAATAGCATATATACGCAGTTTCCATAACTGAGGTAGCGTATAAAAATGTGATCATGAAATGAAAAATAATTGATTTGATAATATTGATTCACCCCCCCTCTCAGTATTATTTCCAACAATTGGTATCAGAGCGGGTCCTTCAGAAGAAGCTTGATCACTTGAAGGAAGATCCATCAGAATGGGTAATCAAGAAAGAGAGGCATCCGTCAGGCCACCAATCTTTGATGGGAGCAACTTTGTCTACTTGAAGATAAGAACCACAACATATCTACAATCACTTGGAACGGATGTTTGGGGAATCATGGGTGGAGACTATACATATCCATCAACAATTCCTACAGATACAATAGAGAGAAAGAAATATGAACTCAATGCCAAAGTTGTTACTGTCTTATTGGGAAGTTTGTCACAATCAGAATTTGTCAAGGTCATGTAGTTCAAATCAGCCAAAGAAATATGGGACAAAATCTTTCTAAGCTACAAAGGAGATGATCAGGTAAAACGTGAAAAGCTTCAAACTCTCAGAATACGGTATGAAACTCTTAAGATGCATAGTAATGAAAGCATAGCTAATTACTTCTTGCATATAGATGAGATTGTCAATTGTATGAGGAATCTGGGTGAAGAAATTAAGGAAGTTGTCTTAGTTGAAAATGTTTTGAGATCCTTGTCTGCTAAATTTGAATCCAAAGTTTCTTCCATAGAATAAAAGGAGGATCTGTAGAAAATCACTATGATGCAGCTTCACGGAATCTTAACTGCTTTTGAGATGAGAATAGGAGGACCATCAGACATGAGAGAAGCCACATTCAAAGTATCAACAAATGGAAAGGAAAAACTCAATGAATTGGGATACATTTCAGAAGAAGAAGATGAGGTAAATTTTGTCAAGAATCTTGAACGAGGATCTCGAAGGTTCAAAGGTAAGCTACCTTTCAAATGCTTTTCATGTGGTAGAGTTGGTCACTACGCTACTAGATGCCCTAATAACAAAGGAAAGATATCTGAAGAAGGTAATAGAAGTTATTATACTCACGATAAAAGTAATGACTCATCTAATAGTGATGAAGACATTAGACTTCTCATGGCATATTAAAATAAGGACGTAGAAACAGAAGAAGTTACCAGATTAAAAGAACCGCTGGAGTCAGTAACCAGAGTAACAGAGCAGCTGCAGGATGTAGTAAAAGATCAGAGCATAACAATTCAGAGACTTGAATCGAAGATCCTCTCTCTAAAATAAGATCTTAAAGAATCAATGAAGCAGAATAAAGAAGCTCTTGAAAAAAAGAACATGAAGTGCTCAAATTGAGGCAACACGTGGAAGAAGGAAGAAAAGTTGAAGAAAACATAAGGAAGCAGTATCTGGAAAAGGAAGAACAACATCAGGTTGAGGTAAATATATTAAAAGGTAAATTAGAAGAAAAAGGTAAACTGTTAAGATTTCAAGGCAGTACTAAGATTTTGGATGATATTCTTAGTAGTCAAAGATCCCCTGCTATCAAAACTGGTCTTGGTTTTTATGAAATTGTCGAAGGTGAATCTAACTCACAGGGGGAGGAAAGGAATTCTAATATAAAATCTGAAATGATCAATAAGGAGATAAGTGGTCAACCCTAGCAGCAACCAAGAAAATCTTTTATTCCTAAAGGTGGAAGTGATAGCAATTATTTCCTCCGATGAATAATGTTGAATGTTATATATGTCATAATCTTGGACATGTTGCAACTAGATGCAGAAGTAGAATGGTTCAAGACCGTCACACAGAAAGATCATAACATTCCAAGTATTTCAAGGGATATTGTTTTGCTTGCAATATGTTTGGCCACAAAGCAATTGATTGCAATAGAAGAAACATGAAACATGTAAGATTTTATGCATGTAACAAGTTTGGACATAAAGTAAGGGAATGCAGGAGAAAAATTCGAAATCCAAAGCAAGAGGATCATATATCATCTCAATTCCAAACAAAAAGATATGGCATAACTCAATTAGCTGACATAATAGACACAAGGGAAACTTAAAGTATAGACCTTCAGTATTCCAATTTGCATATGCAAATATTATGAAGATAAGTCACATATATATGCTAGTTAGAGGCTGCAGAGTCGCGTATATGGAGCTCAGAAGAAAAAGTAGCAGAACAGACTCAGGAAATGGTTCAGTCATGGTATATGATGATTGGCACAGGCTCGGGGGGAGCATATACTTCAAATAATGCATCACTAGCATTATGGTTAGAAGTCTTTGGTGATGATACTTATGTGGCTAAATGATACATCTTGTTGGTTGATCAAAAGAATGGTATTGCAGGTTACAGGACTAGATGCTGATGCTTATGGTGCAGATCATATATGGTGTATGATAGTGGCTAATGACTATCATGGTCTTGAATAGATTGATGGTATTTGTTATAAAGACCTTGCACGTGCTTAGGGGGTGCAAGGATGGATTGGTACATCTATCCATATACAAAGGGGGAGCTCAATCAGATATTGCAGCAGGTACTCAGGGGGAGTATGGATAGCAAAATATATATCAAGGAAGAGAATATCTTGGTCTGCCCTTTGCCCTTGATGTCAAAGGGGGAGAGTGACTTGGTGTGGTTATTGCCATCAAGTCCAAAGGAGGAGATTTTTGGCATTATGATACATGTGTTTTCCTTGATGGCAACTCACTCAGATGACAGATCATAGTGCAGTAGGTAAAGAGTAAAGAATCAATGATCAGAGAGAGATATACGCAAGTTAATCTTGATTAAAGTGTGTATACACGCGGGTTATCAGAACAAAAGGCACGTATACGTACACACGCAGGGTCAAAGAAGGAAAGGTGTGTACATGTTGGAAAACTAAGTTTTGGTCCGTGGTATTTGGTCCATGGTATTTTGGTATTAGTCTATGGTATTTGGTCTGAAGTGTTGACCCCAGGTATTGGGTCCAAGGTATTGGTTCTATGTGGTTTTGGACCATGGTATTGAGAGAGTCCTAAACCTATATAAGGAGAAGATCATTAGGCCAAGAAGTGCAAGTGTGTAAGTGATGAATATCTAATGAAGTGTGAGATCTAGTATACTGGTTATGGGTTTGTAATGCTTGGCTCGATCTGAATCAAGGAGGCTCCTATGTGATTGATAAAGGTTGATGGACTAGGATCTTGAAGACTAAAATGTATTATCATTATATGGTATGATCATGAATAGATCTGAATACTGACACATGTTTTATCCTTTATATCTTATGGTCTGGGTATATCTAAAGTTGGTAAGTATAGAGAAGGTATAAGTAATTATCTTCAAATCTGTACGCGGGTTCTCTCTGGTGAAAGTGTCTGTACAAGTTGGTTTGACATAGTCAAGTAGCGTATACATTATGAGATTTGATATTTCAGGTTGTTGTTGGTTCTAGTGGTTGTTGTAGAGTTCTGGGCTCTGGTCTGTATTCTGGTGACTGTGTTTTGATGATAGGGTTTCAGTGATTCGGTTGTTGCGTGATTCAGAGTTAGTGATTGTATTGCATTGTATCTATGGATCCAGTATGAAAATTTATGAAACATGGTCCCTGGAAGAAAAGAGAAGGTTGTAGCCTTATGCAGGTAGAAGCCTGCATACAAGTATAACACTACACCAGTACAGAACCATTGTAAAAAGAAGTTTATTATTAAATGAAGATAGAGACGAATTACAGCAGGTGGTTTTCACCCACATTGGGTTTCCACCTTACATCTTGTGTCCATGTGTGTAATGATTTGTTTTTTTTTACTACTACTGTTTACTGTTCTTATGATTAATGAAGTTCTGATGCACTGATTAAATATCAACATTTAATGAATCTTAAGTTTTCTGATATACGCTGGTTTCTTTAGACACGGTAGTATATATACGCAGTTTCCCATAACTGAGGTAGCGTATACAAATCTGATTATGAAATGAGAAATAATTGATTTGATAATACTGATTCACCCCCCCACCTCTTAGTATTATTTCCAACAATTAGATCAACAGATTGATCCTCGACAGCGTGATCTACAAATCCATTTTCATGACTGTCCATAAATGAATACAAAAAGCAATCATTTTCGAATCTACGGTAACTGAGATTAGCAAGAAAATGGTTAGGTCCATTAACCTCTTCTTCTTCCAGAATAAGTGCGAAATGGTTTTTTGAACAGAAAGTTTATCTCTCATGATGACCTTTTGCATCATTTCTTCCATTGCACTTACCAAAATGTCAAGTCTCACTTCTGAAGATGTCAGGTTCCTTCTCTATGTTCTCCCTCTCTGCTTCCTTCAATTTTGACCTTTTAACCAGAAAATTAGCTTCCACATCTATTTCATTGTCTTGCATTTCTTTGAGTGTGGCAGGGTCCCTTTCCCTCAATTGAAATTCCATTTCTAGATCAAAGGCTTCTGGGTAGTGTAAGAAAGCTAAGTCAGGTGGCGGTTTAATATCAACAGGGATTGAATGGTACACTTGATTGAACATAGATGAAAAGTGTTGCATTTTTTCTCCTGGATGTCTTTTCAAATGATTATATTATTCTAAAATTAGAAAAGGATTACTCTTGATCACCCATTTATCAAGAAAGACTTTCATAAACTGATGGAAATTGAAAATGCTTGCAACTGGTAAGTTTTTGAAGCATTTCTTGGCTTTGCCTTACAAAGATAAAGTAAAAATCCTAATATTGACATCATCTTCTTCAATCTCAAAAAGGTCGAGAAAATTTTCAAAATTTTGAATGTGTTTTTCAGCAGTGATGTTACCGTATTCTCCATCAAACCTGGCAATATATTTGTAATAATTTTCAGGGAAATCATGGAGTAGAGGAGGTAAGGTGACTAGCTTCTATCTATCTGGAATTTTATAAGGTGTAGGAGTATGTATAGATGTTGTAGGATTAGTCTTTATTTCTTGAGGCTCATCAAGTTGAATATGGTCATTATAAGATTTGGAAGAAGGGTCTTGACCAAGATCAAAATTTGTATTCGCAATCTTCAAAGGAAAGGAATAAAATTCGGGTTTGGGATGTTTTCTCAAATATAATATACTTTGGAAAACCTTCTTGATATTCTCAATAAAGAGGAAACAATTTACAATAAAGCATATTATATCATGGATAAAATTCCAACTTTAATACCTAATATTCCCATATTGTCCTTTCATTTTTTTGTTGGTAAGGTTCATCCTCCAGTGGAGTCTTCAAATTAAATTTGAAACTAATATGGAGTCGCCAAGTGAATGATTTCATCCTTCATATGTGTCTAACCATTGTCCACCATCAGCAAATCAAATCTAATCCTTTTCGTTCTTTCCTAGGGAAGATATGATCTTAAGTTCTCCCAGCAACGGCGCCAAAATGTTATCACTCCACAGTGTCCAACGCTGAGAAGGAGACCAACGAAGGTAATGTCAAACCAAGATTTTAGTTTGGTAGCTAGCCCTACCATTTTTCGCAGCCAAAAATGACTAGAGGAATTAAAGATATTAGGCTAGGTATGTTATGCTCTAGGGTCTTGAAATTTAGGGTTTGTTGGATGAAGAATGAGCCAAGGAACTAGGGCTAGGGTTTTAGGAAAAACTCATTTGCAGAAATACAAAGGAGCAAGGTAGATATGTCTCAATGGAAGTTCGAGGCTTTTTTGGTGTAGTGTAGGATAGAAATATAAAGGATCAAAATGAGCATGGCAAGCATGAATTCATTTACCAGAAGATGAAGAACAAAAACATGAAATTCCTACCAAAATAGAGCTTAAACTTACGAATTATGTTTAGTAACTCATAGGAAGATCATTGAAAGAAAGGAGATGGAAAGAAGATGAATTATTCATTCATAAAAGTGAATTATAGAATAAAAAACACTGCCACAAGATCATACCACATAAATTCCTAAATAATAGTTGCAACTAGCTTGTATTACTGAAAAATGATCAAGTACAATAGCTCCACTAGACTCTCAAACATCCAACCCTCTCTATGGCTTAGATTGTGTTACATATAGACTCTCAAACATCCAACTCTCTCTCAAGGGTCTAATTCCTCAGTATATAATCAGTTTACACAAATCTATCTAACCAAACCTAATGACTAGGGAGGTTAAAACAAACTCCCAAATTGGCCTAAAACTGATTCATTTGACCATGGAAACCTTTACAAGCATGAATCTACTCAATTTTTACTTTAACAAACATAATTACACCCCAATACATAATTACAACACCAAATGAGAAATTACATCAAGAAAACTCAAACTTGACTGAGAAAAGTAAAAAAATTCCCTTCCAATAAAAAACATAGCGAATTCCCTGAAAATGTAACGTGTCTGCAGAAAACGTATCGTGTTGCTTCCAAAAGGCTTTTGGAGGGGTTTCCATGCTCAAAATAAGGATCTGTAAAATGCTGGAAAAATATTTGCATGTCTACTGCATCATACAACCCTCAAGAACTAAAAAATTGTGCTTGAAGAACTCCAAAATTCAATTCTCCCACAGCTACTCCAAAAATGTAGCGTGTTGCTGAAAAACTGGGCAAAAAGGTGTTTTTCACTACTTTTTTTTATTTTTTTCCCTACCAAAATGTGTTGAAGTGGAAATCCAGTTTGATAATTTTGATGTGGAGGTCAAAAATAATCTAGAAATGTAAACCTTTTGTCAAATGGAAGCCCCCAACAAAAACGAAGCATGGGTCACACTACCTTTTTGGACAAAAAATTGTGTAAAACTTATGGGTTTTCTGGAAAAATAGGCCTCAAAGATGAAACATAATCTCTCTAACCATGAAAGGTTTTGAAAACCTGGGAGATTTTTTTTATATAAAAATGTTGTGAAGCAAACCTTCTCTCAGGTTGTGGAAATTCATTTTAATTTGCTCATAATCCGTGCCACAAAATCATGACTAAAACAGGGAATTAACTTGGAAAATTTTGATTTTCTGAAATATGTCTCCTCGAAAGTTGCATATCTCCCCATCTATGATACCTGTGTAAACATTGAACGAAGTTTTTGTTACAAAAAAGTCTTTCACTTTTTTCAAATTCATCTTCCTTGCTTCAGAAACTGATTTTGAAGTAAGATTGTAACTATGTGTGGAAAATGACCTCAAAACCCTAAAAATTATGCCAATCACGTCTGTTGATATGATGAATTCTATCCCTGATATTGTGGATTTTCCTCTTTTGAAGTTCGTGGAATAGAGGCTTGTCAACATGGCATGGTATCCCACTTGTTGAATTTGCTCACAAAACCCTAGGCAACCTACTTTTTCACATGACCTTTTGATGAATGGTGAAGCATTGATTTCATCATTATGAGCTGGCTCAAATCTAGACACCTAACCTCCTTTATTATATGCCTTCTTCTCACTTTCCATGATTTGAATTTCCACAGCAAAACCCTAGATGGATGAAAAGGGGAAAAAAGGTTTTAGTTGGGACAGTAGGGGATTAGTGTTAGTGTCTTGAGGTGAGGGAAGAGAGGGGTTAGGGAGGAGATATCTTAGTAGGAAAAATTTGGGAGGTAGGGATGTGTGTTGGGAAGCTTAGGGAAGAGAAAAATCAGATAGGGAGTGAAGGGATGAGTGGTAGGAATTAAAACACAGTCTTAACCCTAATTTCTACCAAAAACATAGAGTACAGACTAGGGTTAGCTCTAAGACTTAGGGGAATGAGGGGGGAGGGATAAGGAAAGCCAGGGGAAGTGTGTTTGTGTGGGTAAGGGTAAAATGTGTAGGAAACTAGGTATATTTTCTTGCAACACAAACTATGGAGCTCACCCACCAAAAACATAACCTGGAATTATGGGAGGGCTTCTCCACTGAAAAGATGAAATAAATGTTGATAGGAGCTAGAAAGAGCTTTAACTTACTTGTCAATAGGTTTATCAAACCTTCATTGGCCACTGAAAGCCTTTGGAGATGTATGCTTTGCCTCTAGAAGTGAAAACGCAACAAAGGGTCAAAAATGCAACGTGGAGCTTTGGAGGGGGTTCCAATCACCTTTTGAGAATGGCAATTGATGTTGAGGTTGCTTCGAAGGATTTCATTGATCAATTGGAGCTCTATACAATTGAGATGAGTGAAATAAATTCTTGAATGATCCTTTAAAACTCAAAAACACCTTTTTTGGCATATGTCACGACATGGCATCATACCCCATTGATTGTTGCAATATCTTTATGAACTAAAGTATTACCTTTACATTTATTACATTTTCTCCCTAAGATGCTAACTCCCTTTATATGAGGACTCAAGATAATAAACATAGCTCTTTTTACTTAAAACTAAAATGGCGATGACAAAACAGGTGAAGACCTAGACCAAGACCTATATGATTATTTGACTAATCCATGACCTGTAACACTTGATAAATGACATGACCATGATGAATAATGATAACCATCAATGTTGAACGTAGTAGTAATGACCTAGACACATGAACCTGTTAACACTCAGGTTGTCCCTAGGCTCCTGTAGGGATACGGCCGAGGTAACCACAAACCAATCTTTGGATTGCAGGTTCTAGCCCACCTACAATCAGAGAGGGGTCTCTCTTTATGATTTAACTTTGATGATGATTTTAGGCTAGTTATTGGGTTTAGGGTTTTTGTTTGTGTTTGGATGGAGGGAAAATGCTTTCAAGCAGAGAGGCAATTCATGAAGTGATAAGTTTCAAACCATTGGGCATGGAGTCATGGGTCAGGATTGCCAGTGCATTTTCTTGGTCACAAGAGGAATATGGGGCAGGATAGCTTCACATAAAACAACTTTCAAACTAAAAGATGAATGAAATGTAAGGAATGAGAGGCACTTAAGAATCTCTCACTCAGCTTAACAGAGGGAAAGGACGAAATCTATCTAGGGGCAATGAAGAATCCCTGGATAGCTGTCATGCGTGATAAGGTTAGGGAAAACATGAGCCATATGGAATTCATATTTATGCCTAAACAGATGAAAACATAAAGAAACAATAGAAATTGAGCATAGAGTGTAATTAAACAAATTCTAAGCTAATCTTCTTTTCTCCTGCTTAGATGGTAACTTATGAATGGAAAACAGAGGTGAGAAGCACTTATTGAGTTATGCGAAAGCACAAGAATTCCATAATCATTGTTCAACCGTTAAACACAGTGAACATTCCATTCTCCAAAGCTCATAAGCAGTCTTTGATTATAGAAACTATCAGTTATTACAGTGCGAGTCTCTTCTGGAGCAAAATCAGCTAAGAATAGCTTTTCGACCAACCAACCCATAATACAGTTTTTAGGGTGGTATATATAAGCAAAATATCTAAAGTCATTTATTACAACCAACCTAAACAGGTCTGGAGGAAAAAGCTTTTTCTAAAAACCTAATTATTGTTGGAACTAAATGCAAATAAGTCCTTTGGGCTGCGCCAGAGGCAGCTGAATCAAGTTGAGCTGATGGGGTGTCCTGTGTGGCTTGGTGCAGTGGTTCTATCATAATGGTGCCTTGAGTTCTGGTCCACTGATCTTCAGTGAGTTTAATGTGTAGTCATTTGTGCTGGTGAGCCTTCAATGCGTCTTCAATTTCTTCTTGACTTTCAGATCTTTCGTTTTAATGTTGGATTTGCCTCGAGCCCTGAGAAAATCTCCTCTGATACACTTTGCCACTACATTGATGGTCTTCGCCGCTTCCTGATACTCTTTGACATGCTTTCTGTCTGCAAATCTAATATGATACTCTTTAATCCCTGTCTCTGGTCTCTCTCTGTCTTCAAATTCGTTTAATTTCCCAAAATCGGGCAATTTCGGGCTTTTTAGGTGTAAAACGGGCCAAGGAATCAAAAGATTCCCCCATATTTCTCATTTCCCGTAGCGATGCATGATTAGCGCTTCGCGCTAATCGCACATCGAAAACTGCCTCTGTTTCTTGTTCCGGAGCTCCGAAGCTCGACTTTCGCGCTTGCGCGTTTTTTCCTTTCCTTTGCCTACTGACGTCAGCATGATGTCAGTTGTACGGCGGATGACATCAGCCAGGTGACGTGGCAGGGTGACTCATATGTTACTGCGATGCGATAAACTTCTTCCGATACGATCGCAATATTGCGTCGGCGGGGAACGAGAAGGTATTTATTTTGGAAATGTGATGCTTGCGACTGTCGATCGCCGATATCGTATCGGGCAACAAGGAATGGGGCACACCTATGTGGTAAAAATATTGCGATATGTCGATGCGACATGGCTCACCAGGATCGGAAGAATGTTAAGGAAATCGGCAAGGGTTTATTAAGTTCGGAAGGAGTGAGTATGTGCGTTTGAAGAGTATTTGAGGCCTCGGGAGGGGTCCGATAACCTAAAAAGGAATTTTATACTTTGGAAGGAGTCTATTGCATCAGAAGATGGTTTGAAGGGGCAGCATGAGGGTTCTTGCCAAGTTTCAGATAAACTGAGCAATTCCCGGGGGTACTTATGGTTATTTTCAACCACGGGGAGGGGATATTTACCTAAGGGGATTAACTTCATATTTTTAGTAAGGGGATGGGGGAAAATATAGGGAGTTAAATAATAATGTTAGCAGTTAATATGGAAATGATAAGAAAGCGCTAAGTTTGAGATCTTAGGCTTCAACGGGGAGATAAAACCTTATAGAGAAAGTATGGATCCTCCTTGAGTGAAGAAGATCTTCACCCAGGCTAATGACATGGAAAATGATGAAACTAAGAGATGTCAAGCAGATCTTGACCTCTTTTTGGGGAAATTAGTTAATGATTTCGGGAAGATGGAGAAAGGGAAGTTAGTTATGCCTGATTTGAGCTCCTTCATATGAAAAATGTTGGATGACTGCGACCTGAGTAGAGATGATACTTTAAAACATGGTAATGAACAGACATCAAGATTCTACAACCTCAAAACTACCTACCCAGCCTACTTACCTAACATTTTTTCTTCTTTTAGTTTGGGTGCACTTAGACTTGCAGACCCAGCATTTCAATTTTTCTTTTTATGCCTTCCTATCTACAAACTACCCTTATTTCTTCCAAGGACCCAGATTAGGCAGTTGGGCTCCTTTGATTCTCTACCTATCTAAGAATCTGCCAAGATTAAGCTGTTTGGACAGATTTTCATTCTCTATATTATAAAACAGGAAATTGAAACCTAGGGTGACCAAGATTAGGCTATTTGGACCTCCCTTTAGCTGAAAATTCTACAAAACTGGAATGACTCTTCAAAATTGGAAAGAAATTAGATGAACTATGAGTAGCCTTCTTTTCTTGGAGACTGTTTAGCAAATATGGAGCATTGCAGTATGCCAAGTATGACATATTTGGTCTGTAAAAACGTCAATCATGAAATATGAGTAACCTACTGCAGTAGGAGGCTAACAGTGGCTCCACTTGGGGATGGCTTTTCTTTGTGAGAAGCCAAGAACAGCAGGTCAGATTGCCTTGATTCTTCTGTTATGGATGTGCTTTGACTTTCTTAGTGCTGACTTCTGGACTGATTTGATCTTTCAAACTATTAATAGCACTTTCCTTTAACTGTTTTGCTGTTAACTTGTAAAGCACTGCTTGCTTTCTTCTGTGTGCTTTTAGCATTATGAATTCTTACAAAAATAAAATCAAAATGCTGATATATACAAACTTTCTATGTACAAAATATAACACCGCCTGCTCTTTTCAATCAAAAGGATCATTGTAGTGCTTTATCATTCGGCCATTGATAGGGCCTTCTTCAGTTGTGCTGCCATCTAGAGATCTGAGAAAATATGTATTATTGCCTTGCACAGCACTGATAATGTATGGACCTTTCCACAGAAAATCAAATTTTGCATGTTTTCCCTTGTCATCTCTTCGCGAATCCCATCTTAGAACTTTGCTGCCAACCCAGAAATCCTCTGATTTGGCCTTCTTATCAAACACCTTTTTGAGTTTTTCTTGCAGTATTTGAGCTCTGTCGAAGACTTGCTCTCTGGTTTGCTGAAGATGAATGGTTTGATTAACTCTTCTCTGCATGTCATTTGGTTCAGCCTGAATTCCCTGCAACAGTTTAATAGTAGGAATGCCCAAAGATGAAGGAAATTTGGCTTCCATGCCATATACTAGTTCATAAGGGCTCATCCCAATGGATTTCATGGTGGAAAGTCTGTCTGCCCATAGAGCATTTGTGAGCTTCCTATGCCAGTTCTTTTTGTTTTCCTCCAACAATTTCTTTATGATATTGATGAGGCTTTTGTTGGAAGATTCGGCCAAGCCATTACCTTGAGGGTAGTAAGCTGTGGAGTGGCCTAAGGTAATGTGGTATTTATGGCAGAAGTTGATCATCTTTTTTGATTTGAAAGCAGCAGCTTTGTCAGTGATGATTTTCTCAGGGCAGCCGAATCTGGACAGGATATTGCTCTCAAGGAATTGGATAATGGTGGATTCGTTGGCTTGCCTGCATGGAATGGCTTCAATCCACTTAGTAAAATAATCGGTGGCTGTTAAAATCCACTTGTGTTGGCCAAAGGAAGAGGGATGAATTTCTCCAATGAAGTCGAGATCCCATTGTTGAAAAGGTTTCTCGGTTGAAATGGGCTTAAGGGGCAATGGCAGCAGTTTTCTTTTCCCTTCAAAGATTTGGCATTTGTGGCATGAAACAGTAAACTTCTTAACGTCTGCAAATAGAGAGGGCCAATAATAACCAACCCTTAAGATCTTGTCAGACGTGACCTTCCAATATAAGTGTCCTCCACAGTCCCCTGCATGGAATTCTTTCATGATGCTGTTATTTTCATTTATAGTTAAACAATTAAGAAAAATACCTTCATGATTTTTCCAAAACAAAGCACCATCTATGACACAAAAGTTTGAGGATTTCATCCTTAAAAATCTTTTCTTGGTTCTGGACAATCCTGGGGGAGCACACAGGTTTAATAATACAAAGAAAATATCAGCATACCATGGGGATTGCAAAAAGGTTTCACTGATCTGTGGAGTCGCCAGCTCCGGTTCATTGTCCAGTTGATTAATGTCTAAGGCTTGGAAGTTTGTTTCGCACATTAGTTTGGCTAAACCTTGTCCTTTTATCAGCTTGGTGGGTTGTATTTCAATGTCGTATTCAAGGATGCTCACAATCCACTTGCCTCTTTTGCCTTCTAGTCCCTCTTGAGTTAATATATCCTTTACAACAGTGTTAGGGACATAGGCGATCACGTGGGAGTATAAGATGTAAATTCTGAAATCTTTGATGGCTTTGACCAGGGCATAAGCATGCTTTTCCATAATCTGATATTTCAATGGTGTGTCTCTCAAAGCTTGGCGGAAAAAATCAATTAGATTTTCGTTACCCTGATCATCTTTTTGTAAAAGGACAGCAGCTATAGTGTGCTCAGATGCAAAGGAAAAAATGACAGTCTCTGTCGAATTGAGGACTGGTGAGGACAGGCGTTTGAGTTAAGGCAGTTTTTATACTCTCAAAAGCCTGCTTGGTTTCAAGAGACCATTTTACCTTGGCATATTTCTTCAACATGTTGCTCAATAGCCTTATTAGCTCAGCTAGGTTTGGGATAAATCTCCTTAGGAAGTTGATCTTTCCAAGGAATGATTGCAGTTCTTTTATGTTTCTTGGATAGGGGATTTGAAGGATAGCTTGAATTCTTTCGGGATCAATTCTAATCCCATCTTTTGATATCATATGCCCTAGAAGCTTGCCTTCCGCAAGGGAAAACAGGGACTTCTTAAGATTCAAGGAAATGCCATATTTCCTGCATGTCATGAAAATTTGCCTTAAGTGCTTAAGGTGCTCTTGGTCATATTTGGAGAATGGGGTCAGGTCATCAAGGTAAACTACGAGGAAATCATGTATCTCCTTAGCAAATGCAATATCCATTGCCCTTTGAAAGGTAGCACCAACGTTTTTCAGCCCAAAAGGCATTTTAACGTACTTAAATGTTCCCTGCGGTGTGGTAAAGGCTGTCTTGTCTTGGTCATCTGGGTGAACAAGTATCTGATTAAATCCTGAAAATCCATCTAGTAAAGAAATTCTAGAGGAACCCACTACTCTTTGTAAGATATGGTCCATTTTGGGCAAAGGGTAGTGGTCTTTTAGAGAGACCTCGTTTAAATTTCTCAAGTCTACACAAAGTCTTATCTCTCCTGTTTTTTTCCTAGTGGGAACTAAATTAGATACCCATTCAGGGAATCTGATGGGTGCAATGATACCTGTTTCAAACATTCTCTTTATTTCTTTTTCAATAAGGGGAAGAAGCATGGGGTTGATTCTTCTAAGTTTCTGTTTGAACGGTTTTTTATTTGGTTTTAAGGGAATGGTATGTTGGATCATTGAGGTGTCATAGGACTTCAAGTCCTCATAACTCCAAGCAAATACATCTTGGAACTCTTCGAACAAATCCACATATTTTGGTTTTTGATCAGGGGGCAGATTTTTGGACAACTTAATCATTTTGGGTTGTTCTGTTGTCCCTATGTTGTGTTCTTCTATAACAGCATTTAAAGGCTCCATTTTTGGCTTTTTGGGCACACCATTGTCATCAAACATGTCTTCTAATGGAGTAAGGCGAGCAGGTAGAAAATTACTCTTTAGATCAATAAACTCATCCTCTGCTTTGGCTGTTTCCTCTAAACACATTTGTTTCAGCTGTTCTATGTTTGCATTGTCAAAAACAGTTGATTTAAGGATTTGCTTAGCTGTTGCAGCTGTTACAGCCTGCTGATTTTCTTTTGTTAGCTGTTGAGAATCGTTCATGGCATCCATGTCAATGTTTGTGTTCGAAAATTCGCCCTCAAGAGTGAGGAAATTGTTAATTTGGGCATCAATTTGAAACACTTGCCAATCCTTAACATTGTTAGGGATCGAGGGTCTATGTTTTATCTCAGCAGTGAAATGGTGGTTTGGTTCAAAGGGAAGCTTGCATGTGCTAGCAAAAGTTGCTAGACTGTGAGCATGAATATTATGGTCTCTAGAAATTTTGGCCAGCTTGGACTCATTGAAAGAATTGAGTATTTCTGTGGCAACAGTCCTGTAAGCTCTCATTCTACTGTCATTAGTAACAAAGTTACCTTTCATTTGTTGTATAATCAAATCAGAGTCACCTAGAATGGACACTTTTGTAGCACCTAGGATTTTGAGCAATTTGAGGCCTAAGAGGAGAGCTTCATCCTCTTCCATATTGTTTGTACATCTGAAATTTAGTCTGTAGGCATGGCCTTCTGTGTGATTATCATGTGTATTGTAAATTCATACTCCTGCCCCTACTCCTAACTTATTGAGAAAACCATCAAACTCTAAATACCATGTGATTTCTTGGTTGAAGTTTGTACCAAGAGTTTGAGTTACTTGAGGATTGGGCAGACTTACAATTTCTATTTTGGGAGGTTCTTCTTGTTTGTTGGTTGCCTTGATTGTTGTGACCACTTCATGGGCATTGGAAACTGATTCCTCATTGATGCATGTTTCTTGCTCTGGAGCCAAAGAGTTCTCATCAGTTGGAGGATTGGTGTCATCATTAAATAAAATAAAAGAATCCATATGACAATGGATTGAGTAAATTGGAAAATTTTGGGGCTTTTCCTTACTGCTTACCACATACTTCATCAGTGTTTCTCTATACAGTCTTTTTGGTTGCCCAAAGACAGATATAGTGGCATAAGAGAGGTCAAGTTGAAGAGATCCTTGCAGTTTTTCCCCCCATGATCTTGATAGGAGCATGCGATACTTTGTGGGAATGTCAGCAACTACTACGTCCATTAGGATTGTCTTGTTGGGAAATTGGACTAGAGACACACAAAGGTCTTTGATTAAGCCTAAACATTTGACTTGACTTGAGTCAAAGGAATATAGATCTTTGTATGGTCTTGTGACATCAAGGTTCAGCTTTTCCATTACAGCCTTGGGCATAAGGTTATGTGAGGCACCTGAGTCAAACATAGCATTATGCAAGATTTTTTCATGTATGTGCAGACTGACATAAAAGGGTGGGACAGGTCCATGTGTTTTTTTTCCGTTAACTTCTAGACCAAACAACAACTCAGGGGTATCATCTAAAACGTTCACATCATCCCTGACCTCTGGTAGTTGTAGTGACCTTTGAATTTGTTGCCTATATACATCATGTTTGGCAAGTTCTGAGAGGGGAATGGATATCTTGAGTTTTCCAATCTCTGCTTCTAAATTGAATGGTTTCTCCAATGGATTCTTAGTGTTGATAGTAGCAGATTTCTCTTTTTCAGGCATATTCTCTGTGTTTTCTTTTTGAATGTCAGCGTTATGATGAATGACAGCTTGTGGTATTTCTGTTTTGGGAAGATTTATTGGAGTGTCGTTCAGATTTTCCTTTGAGGAAGAAGGAGGTAGAGGCTGATCAATAGGAAGCTGCATGTCTGTTATATCCTCTATAGTTACCTGATGCGTGTTTGTGACAGCAATATCAGTTGGTTCTGTTATGAAAACATTGTCTTTAATTTTGTTGGGCTGTTTGCTATCCTTTGTTCTGCTAGATGCAGGGACATCAATGGTTCTTGTTCTCAGCTTATATTGTTTGTGTACTTCGTACACAGCAGAATCATAACCTTGTTTGAAATCAAAATACTCTCCCGACTTGGCCTGAAATTGTTTTACATCAGGGTAGTTTCGGTCCTTTTGAGTGAGAAAGATTTGTTGTTCATTTTTCAAATCTATCAGGTTCATGTGAGTCTCATCTGTGGGCTCACTAGATGTGGATACCTCTGCATAGTTTTCTTGGAAAGGAGGCCTAATATCATGGTCGGGACTAGCCCTTCTAGTGTTTGTGGTCTGATTTTTCCTGAAGTTCGGGTTCCTTATGGTGTTTGACTATTGACCTTCCCATGATGATTTTCTTTCAACGCTCTCTACTCTGTCTCCTAGCCTATGCATGCTGTTGATGATAGCATCCAGTTTTTGGTCTAAGGCTGAGGGTTCTTCCTTGAAGGTGGTTCTTCTCTCAGTTCTGGCTATGTTTGTTTTGGCGATTAGGTTTGCCTCCACACTAACAGCAACATCTTGCATCTCTGCAAGGCTTTGAGGGGCTCTTTCCCTTAACTGATACGCCATTTCAGCATCAAAACCATCAGGGAATTTGTACAAAGCGAGATTAGGTGGAGGTCTCAATTTTTGTGGTATTGCATTGTAAACGTTATTAAACCTTGCACAATAGTCCAAAACCGTTTCCTGAGGTCCTCTTTTGATAGTATCATACTCATATAATATGTGCAAGGGGTCTTTCTTTTTCTCCCATCTATTGATAAATGTGTGGTATAAGGCTTCTGGGTTTAATATGGAATGGGGTGTGAGCGCTCTAAACCAGGTTTTGACATCACGAGTCAAACTTTGGACAAAAATATTCATTCTTACACTGTCATCATCAATATCATAACTCTCAAAGTAATCCTGCATTTTCTTTGTATGGTGTATGGCTGTGCAGGGATTTGTGCCATCAAAATAGGTAATTTTTGTCTGATAACCCTGAGGCATAGCCCCGGGATTAGTAGGGAGCTGTAAGGGTGCATATCTGTTAGCCATATTAACAGGGATAAGTGGAACAACAGGGATAAGAGGAACAACTGGGGTTACTGGGATAATAGGACTAGCAGTGGTAGTATTTGCAGTGAACGGAGGTGTGGAAGAAGTGCCTGGAGAAGTGGATGATGAACAAGGGGAAGAAGGGTTTGAATGGAACAAAACTTTAACAGGGCTTAACAAACTACTAGGTTGAACTGCTTCGGTACTAGAAGAAGTTAGACCTTCTTGCTGCTCTTGCTTTCGAAGGATCTTAGGGATTATGTTGGGATTTTCAAAAACAGCTGGGGGATTTGGATCTGGATTTAATCTTATGTAACGGGAATGCTTCTTGGGAGCCAGCTTCTAACTTGTTTTTTGGAAATTTTTCTAAGAACACAGGTCGACCGAACTTTTTTAAGGTTGGTTTCTTCCTCTGTGGAGCTTCTGACTGGTTTTGTGACATTATCTGAGGAATTCCCCAGTGGAGTCGCCATTATGATATCACTCAAGTTGTCCCTAAGCTCCTGAAGGGAAACGACCTAGGTAACCACAAATCAATCTTTGGATTGCAGGTTCTAGCCCACCTGCAATTAGAGAGGGCTCTCTCTTAATGATTTAGCTTTGTTGAGGATGATTTTAGGCTAGCTATTGGGTTCAGGGGTTTTGATTTTTTGTTTGGATGGAGTTTGAGTGGTAGGAAGTTGCATTCAAGCAGAGAGGCAAGGGATAGGGTAATAATTTCAAACCATTGGGCATGGAGTCATGGATTAATGCTTGTTGTTGAGTTTTCCTGGTCACAAGAGGATTATGGAGCGGGATAGCTATACATGAAACAATATCAGTTTGCTGAAAAGATGGGATGAAAGTCAAAGATGAAAGGCAATTAAGAGTCTTTCATCAAACTAATAGGGAAGAGAGGTGAAAGAATGGTTATCTAGGAGCAATTAAGAATTCCTAAACTAACATTCATATGTGAAAGAAATAGTGTAAACATGATCATTTAAGTATGCATATCCATAACTATTCCTGATGAAAACATGAATAAATTGCAGAAATTGAGCCTAGGGTGTTGTCAAACAAATCCTAAACTATTCTTCTTTTCTGCAATTTTAGATGGTGGATTGATGATAAAACAAACATGAAAAACTAACAGAGTTAAGGAACAATTATTGAACCATGTAGAAGCACAGGAATTCCATAGTCACTCCTCGGCCAATTAAACACAACAGTCAGTTTCAGAATCCATGCATTTCAACAATCTTTGATTATAGAAATTATCACATTTACATTGCGAGTCTCTGCTCAAGCAAACTATCAAACTAACAAAGATCAAACAACCAACCCTTCTTACATGTTTCAGGGTGGTATATATAAGAAAAATATCTAAAGTTATTTATTACAACCGACCTAAATAGGTCTGCAGGAAAAAAGCTTTCTAAACCTAACTTATGCTGGAATTAAATGTAAGTAAATCTGCTTTGGGCTGCGCCAGTGACAGAAGGATAAAAAATGAGTTAATGTGGTGTCCTCTGTGGCTTGGTGCAGTGGTTTTGTAATAACCATGCATTGAGTTCTAGTCCACTGATCTCTTGTGAGCTTTAATGTGCAGTCATTTGTGCTGGTGAGCTTTGAATGGTTTCTTAACTGCTTCTTGACTTTCAAGGCTTTCTTTTAATGCTTCATTTGCCTCGAGCCCTAAGAAAATCTCCTCTGATACACTTTGCTGCCACACTGATACTCTTTGACGTGGTTATTATCTTTACATCTGCTCTGATACTCGTTAACCTCTGAACTGGGTCTCTCTCTGCCTTCTGATATGCTTGAATTATCAAAATCGGGCTTTTTTTGCCATTTTCAGTGCAAAAAGGGCTGAGGAATCAAAAGATTCCCTAAATATTCTTCATTTCGACCTATTTTCCATAGCGATGTGCGATTAGTGCTTTGCGCTAATCGTGCATCGAAAACTGCCTCTGTTTTTCATTCTGGAGCTCCGAAGCTTGATTTTTGCGCTTGCGCGTTTTTCCGTTTTTTTGGCTGCTAACGTCAACGGTATGGCAGATGAAGTAAGCATGACGTCAGCAGTGGGGTCCTCTAGTACGAATGTGATGTCAGCATGTTGATGTCAGCAGGGTGACGTGGTAGTACGGCAGGGTGATGACATGGCGGGACATGGTGGCAGGGTGATGTAAGCCAGGCGCAAGCATGAAGGGGTGAGGTCGAGGTGATGTGGCGGGGTGACACGACGCTCCTGTTATGCGAGGGGAGGGCAGTTTTGATGTTCATCGGACCGCTTTTGATACGGAGGTGGTTTTTGTCAGGGGCGGCCCGATGCAGTGGGATGTCGCCAGCTGTCCCGGTGTACGTCGGTAAAATCGTCGGACATCGGGTGTTAACGCACCAACATAAAAGGGCGCCCAATATGCATAATAGCCGTCGGATCTAGTAGGGCTGATCTGACGGTGGACGGGAGGAGGAACAACACGGGTTTTAGCAGAACAGCGCGCGTGTTAAATGTTTAATTTTTCACAGCGCGGGTGGGTTTTAACTTTAGAAAATGGT
This sequence comes from Pinus taeda, assembly GCA_000404065.3. NCBI lineage: Eukaryota > Viridiplantae > Streptophyta > Pinopsida > Pinales > Pinaceae > Pinus > Pinus taeda. Next base: position 42,836 of record APFE030019459.1, read on the forward strand.
GTAATGTGTTTGGTGCGTTGGTTATTTATTAATCAACTATAAATAAATTCCACAAATGAAATGCGCGGGGGTTTGTGAATGCATTTCAAGGGGGGTTTTTATGTTTTGCAAGGAGTCCAAACACCTCAGAGGAAAAATTATGCAGAGATGAGGGTTGTTACTAAAGTCCAGGTGACTTAGTAATTCCCAAGGGATATTTATGGTTATGTTTCAACCAGGGGGAGGGGATATTTACATAGGGGAGTTATTTCCATAGTTTTAATAGGGGGAAGGGAAATAGATAGGGAGTTAGATAATAATGTCAGTAGTTAATATCAAAATGACAAAAAGAGCGCTAAGTCTCAGAGATCTTAGGCTTCAAAGGGGAGATAGAACTTTGTGGAGAAAATATGGAGCCTCCTTGAGTAAAGCAGATCTTTACCAAGTCAAAAGATATGGAAAATGATGAACTAAGAGATATCAAGCAGATCTTCACCTCTTTAGGGGAAGTTAGTAAATGATTTAGGGAAGAGGAAGAAAGGGAAGTTAGTCATGCCTCACTTGAATTCCTTCAAATGGGAACTGCCTGCTGACTGTGATCTGTATAAGTGTAACACTTGAAAATGTGGAGTTGATCACAAATTAACATTCTGCAACCTCAACATTACCTACCCAGCCTACTTTCCTAACATTTTTTCTTCTTTTTGTTTTGGGTGCACTTAGACTTGCAGACCCAGCTTTTCAACTTTTTTTTTTTATGTCTTCTTATCTATATCTACACTTATTTCTTCCAAGGGCCCAGATTAAGCAGTTGGGCTCCTTTGATTCTCTACCTATCTAAGAATTTGCCAAGATTAAGTTGTTTGTACATATTATTCATTCTCTATATTCTAAAACAGGAAATTGAAACCTAGGGAGACCAAGATTACGCTGTTTGGACCTCCCTTCAGCTGAAAATTTTACAAAAATGGAACACTCTTCAAAATTGGAATGCAGCAGTTGAACTTAGATTAGCACACTTTCATGGCCTCTTTCTTTGGTGACTGTTAGCAAATATGGAGCATTGCAGCATGTAAAGTATGACATATTTGGCCTGTAAAAATGTCCATCATGAAATATGAGTAACCTACTGCAGCAGGAGGCTAACAAGTGGAACTAGTCCCCTATGAACATGGTAAGTAGGCTTATGATAAGACCTCTTATCTTTTATATCAAATATATTTTAGAATTACACTCTAAAAAATCATAAACTTTGATGGATGGGGTGAATTATTTTCTCCTTAAGAGAACATGGATAACAGTTTTGAGAATTAAGGATGCTAGGCTTGAATCAGTCTTTGCTTTGTATTGATAACCATTTTTAGGCTTCTAAAACTTTTAGAATGATTTATAATAATTTTAATTTTTGAGAAGAATTTACAAAAATAAAAAGGGTTTTCAGAATTCAATCATACCTTATTCCCTAGAATTTTATTTTTCCTTCAAGGCTTTTCATCTATCAAAAGTAAAAGACTATTTTCTTTTGAGTGACTTTTTCAATATAGTAAAAACCAATAACAGTCTTTTTACAACTTTTATTTCTTAAAACAAGAATAACTACAGAAATATACTTGGAAATTGAATATTTAGGAAGTGAGAAGGGGTTACCTTTTCAATTGAAGAATTTTTTCAAAATAAGGCCATTGACAGGAAGAGAATCTCTCCTTCCTGATAGATCTTATAATATGAATGCAGATGGCCTATATTCTCACTCATTTGGAATGGTTCAAGCCACATTTTCTAAAATTTAGTGTGCTTTCCTTTATCCTCATGGGCTTTGTTCCATTTAAAAACTATATCACCAACTTGCAAATGTTTTTAGCCCATTGAAGTTGTATCAAAATAAGATTTGATAATATGTTGATGCTTTGCATGTGTAATTTGGGCTTTCTCCCTTTCTTCCTCTATTTTCAGGATTTGATCATGTCTTAATTGAATAGACGATGAGGGACTTTCTTCAATAAACTGTACTAAGGCTAGTGATGGAAGTATTAAATTTGATGGTATGAAAGCTTCCTTTCCATACACTAGATTAAATGGAGAAGTGCCTATTGAGGCTTTCTGTGTTTTACAGTCTACCCATAATGCAAATATCAAAGACTTATGCCAGTTTTTGTGATTTTGTTCAATACTTCTCTTAATGATTTTGATAAGATTTTCATTGGTAGATTCTACTAAACCATGACCCAGAGGATAGTAGTTTGTAGAATATTTCAATTTGAATCCTCTCTTGATAGCAAATTCAAGTATAGAATTACTAGAGAAGTAAGATGCATTATAAAAAATAAGAGCATTTGGGACACCAAACCTGGTAATGATGAACTGATCTATGAATTCAATGATTGCCTCAGAATTTACTGTCTTTAAAGGAATTGCTTCCACCCACTTAGTAAAGTAATCAGTAGTTGTAAGGAGATACCTATGTTGCTTGGATGAATGTGGAATACTTTCTCCAATGATGTCCAATCCCCATTGTTCAAAGGGTTGTTCAATGTTGACTGGCTGCAAAGGAAAAGTTGACTTCTTTTGTCTTCCACCGGTAGTTTGACATGTTTAACATCTACTTACATATTCACGAGCATCTCTAAATAAGGTGGGCCAATAATACAAAACATGAATCATTTTGTGGGCTATTGTGTCATCTCCAAAATGTCCTCCTGTCGAACCATCATGTAGTTCCTACAAAACTTTTTGCGCTTCAGGTTTTTCTAAGCATCTTAACAAAATTGAATCATAATTCCTTCTAAACAACACATCATCAATAATCATGAAATTCTTTGTTTTTAGTCTTATGTCACATTTATTTTTATAGGAAAGATTGGAAGGAGCGTACCCATTTTTTAAATAGAATATCAAATCTGCATACTGGGATTCAGGATTGTTTGTACTTATCTCATTGATTTCTTCAATACCATTTGTACTTTGGTGTTCTTGAATATTAAAAGATCCTGCTAAGAACATGAAAAAACCTTGGCCTTTGACAATCTTTGTTGGGTGTATGTCCATATCATATTCTTGTAATGTTGTGACCCAATTTTCCCTTTTTTCTCCCAATTCCCTTTCAATTAGTAACTGTATTACTGCTAAAAAAGGGACTATAACTTTTGTATGAGCCTTTAAGAGAAAGGGCTTGAAGTGTTTAATGGCTTTATATATAGCAAAGTCCTGTTTTTCAACTTCAGAGTAATTGAGTTTAGCACCTTGAAGGTTTGAACTATAAAATGAAATTGGTGCTTCCAAGTTTTGATTATTGATTTGTGTCAGCACTGCTGCGTAAGATGAATCAGATGGGAGAGTATATATAATGAAATGATTTGAAAAATCAGGAGTGTTTAACGGAGGAGCATTTATGATCGCTTGCTTGATCAAATCAAAAGCTTAATTTTCTATATGTCCCCATTTAAACATTGAATTCTTCTTAATCATGGTTTGTAATGGTAAAAAAATCTGCGAAAAATCTGGGGCAAATCTTTTTACAAAATTAATCTGGCCTAAAAATGATTGCATTGTTTTTTTATTATGTATTAATGGGATATCAAAAATCTCTTTGATTCTTTCCAGATCAATACAAATACCATCCTTTGAAACAATGAAACTCAAGAGCTTACCTTGGTCAAGAGCAAAAAGTGACTTCTTAGGATTGAGTGAAATGCCATACCTTTTGCAGTGCTCAAAGATTTGTTTCAAATCATGTAAGTGCTTTGATATTTTCTTAGAGAAAATAGTAATTTCATCCAAATAGACAACTACTGATTTATTGATTAGGTCGTTGAATGTGATTTCCATTGCTCTTTGAAATGTAGCTCCAACATTGATTAATTCGAAAGGCAGTTTTTGATAGGCATAAGTTCCCCATTTGGTTCTGAAGGTAGTTTTAAGTCTGTCATTAGGGTGGACCAAAATTTGGTTATACCCTGAAAAACCATCTAGGAAGGACATTAATTCAGAACCAGCCACCAAATGGAGAGTTTGCTCCATTGTAGGTAAAGGGAAGTTATCCTTTTGACTTGCTTTATTAAGATTTTTGAAATCAATACAAATTCTAATGTCACAAATTTTCTCCCTTATTGGCACCATTTGGACACCCAATTTGAATGTCTAACAGGGAAAATTATCTTAGCTTTCAAGAGTTTGTTTAATTCAGCTTTTAGTTGACTCTTTAAGTTAGGATGAATCTTCCTTAATTTTTGTTGTACTAGTTTTTCTTCAGATAACATCAGAATTGTATGTTGTATGATGGATGTATCATATTTTTTCAGGTCATCATATTTCCAAGCGAAGACATTTTTATATTTGTGCAATAATCTAATAAATGCAATTCTTTCTTCTAGTGTAAGTCCTAATCCCAAATTGATGTTTTGTGGATTCTCCTCAGTACCAAGGTTTATTAATTCAAAAATCAAAGTAGAACTTTGAAGCTTTGAATTACTAACCTGTATAAACGTATTTTTAATGTCATAAAGATCTTCAAGTTTGACCACTGGTTTGGGTATTGAGTTTTCTTCAAGCTTTTCCTTCATTTGAAGATCATGCTCATTTTCATCAATAATTTGATCATCATAGGACTTATCAGAGGTTAAGAAATTTAAAATGTCATCATCATGATTGAACACTCGCCAGTTAGTGACATTGTCTAGAATCTATGGCCTAAAAATTAACTCTACCAAAAACTTATCAGGGTTGTAATATTCAGATGGCATGAGATTAGAATCAACCTTAGCTAGGAAATCTTTCACTGCATTATGAGATCTTGGGATGAGAGAAATATTAAATGCTAGAAAATGAGATACAAGGTCTTGCACCAAGGATTGATAATGTTTAAGGTGACTAGAAAGGCAATGTATAGTATTTCTGACTTGTCTTATAACAATTTCAGAGTCACCAAACACTTTCAAATACTGAACTTTAAGACCAATAGATTTATAAAGTTCTTGAATCAAGGCTTCATATTCAACAGTATTATTTGTGCACTCAAATTCTAAGTTGCATGATAACATGGTCTTTTCTCCCTCAGGATTAACTAAAATACATCCTTCCCCCGCACCTTCATTAGATTTAGACCCATCAAAATATAATGACCAAAACAAAGGTTTATCTACAGTTTTAATTACAATTTCTTCAGTAACGTTAACACACCTTGATGTATCTGTTTGTGAAAAACTTTCAATTTGAGATGTGAAACTATTAACTCAGAAAGGTGATGGTTGAGCAGTAAGGTTTCCAAAGAATGATTCCGATGAATAATTACCTAGAATGTTATTGTTGAATGCTATTGGCTAGTTTTCTTGCTCAAACTCAATAACAGTATGAGTCATATGTTTCTCCCAATCAATCTTGATCTGATTTGGCTTTCCTTTATAGGGTAGCCACATGTGCGACCATTCCGCAGAAATGTAACCATGAAGTTTCTCAGACCAATCTCTACTTAAAATTAAACCATAAAACTCAAGAATATTAGTGATTAAGATATCAATTCTCTGAACAAATCTTGGGTCGGTTGATAACCTGATGGTAACTGAATTGATTTCTCCTAATACTTGGACCTTATTTCTATCCAACTAGAAAATATGTATTGCAGACTTTTGGGGTTCAATATTCAGTTTAGAACAAACTGAGGTTGGCATTATATTCGAAGAAGCCCCTGAATCTATCAAGCAATTGTGTAGATTTCTATTATAAATTTCGTAAGTCAAGAGAAAAGGAGGAGTATGGGAATTTGATCTATCTCCAATTAAAACAACATCAGTAGCTTCTACCCTACCAGGAGGTGGTTTACCTGTTTCATTAGCAACTTTAGACAATATAGCATTTGGAAGAGGAGAAGAAGGTACTGCATCTAACTCCTTAAGCAACAATTTTTTTTATGTTTGAGTTTACTAAGTTAAAACATTGTGATATTTGCCTTTGTTTTCTTCATGTCTTCAATAATGTTGTAATCCATAGAGTCTGTAACTACTAATGTTTTAGATGTTGAAGTTGGATTTGAAGTTGAAGGTTGATTTTGAGAAGGTATTGTTGTAGACTTCTTTGTGGGAACTCTTTCTTTAGTAGTGGTACTTATATTTCTTTTCTTCTGAGTTATTTGAACAGGTTCAGGAGTACCTTTACTCATGGTAATTACATGGAAAGCTTCCTATTCATTTTCTGTATTAGAATTAGGTAGGATAAAGTCCCACATCCCATGACATTCTACAGTTACCTTTTCCTCAGTTTCTTCAGATGATAGGGCTGTCTCTTCTTCTTCATTTTCTTTGGGGTCTGACTCTGCATTGGATATAGCATTTGGAGGCTTTGATTCAGGTTTCTTAAAGTTTCTAAATGGCCTTTTTGTTGAAGTCTCAGCCACTTGCTTCTTGATTTCAATCATTTCATTTGACATATTTTGAGAAAATTTTGGAGACCTTCCATATCCTAAGGATCTTTAGCCACTTTCTTTTTTGAATCATCTTTGAAGGAGACCTTTTTTTATTTTATTTCTTCAAGAGCAACTTTATTTTCTAAGGCAATGATGCGTTTCTCTACAGCAAGGGCCTCTTTCATATTTTCTGCTAGAGTTGGTTTTGCAGCTCTATCTACAAAGATAGCTATATTTGATGGTAAAGTTGTTATATACCATTCACTTCTAACTTGTTCACTAGGTTTAAAGACAGTTAGAATCTTATTCAAGAGTTTATTGAACCGTGAATTGAACTCTTTTATAAGTTCTTTAGACTCTATCCTAAGATTTGAAAGATCATTAATTAATATTGTTAGCGATCTATCATCACCATATGTAGTCAAGAACTGTTCTTGAAAAATATTCCAATTGGTAATGGATCCTGATGGAAATGGAAAGTACTAAGACCCAGTTGATCCTTGTAAGGTATAAGGGAAGAGCCTAACAACCACATCTTCCTCTGTAACTCCTTTTAAATTGATTGACAACATAAATTTGTTAATGTGCTCATTTGCCTGTATGCTAGCATCTGGATTAAATTTAGGCAACCATTTTTAAGGATGAGCTGGAAATGGGTGTAATGGTGCCGGCATAGTGACTGCACTAGGATTCTTCCATGGATTATGTGCCAATATTGAACTACTACTAGATGACAGTGACAATGAAGTTCCAAATGATTGGGAAGGAGCAAATATTGTAGTTAGAGGAGGTTGAGAAATAGATGTTGAAGCTCTAGTCCCTATTGAACAACAATCTGGAGTGGAGGAGTGGATGGTTGACTTCACACTCGAGAGGATGAAATGGATGATGATGATGAGAAATTTTCACTATCTGATCCTTCAGTTATTTTCCTTGCCCATTTTCTTTTAGGCAAAGGTAACTCAGTAGGTTCAATACCAAGCTTTTCACTCTCAAGTTTGGTGAGAGGGTGAGAAGGAATGAATTTCAAAGTCACATTGCCTTGAGATACCTTAGATTTTCTTGAAGATTGCGGATGAGAGATTGTACTTTAGGAGACTCTGGAGTTAATTTATCTGAAATATTTTGGGGTTGAACAGTGGTTGTTGTCTCTTCTACTTCTTGCTTGGAAACTGGAGTTCCAGCCTACAAGGGAGAAGTCGGAGGTGAGGTGAAGGGAGATTTACTCTCGGAATGGGTTGTAGATTCTTGTTTGCTCACCATTCATAGTTTATACCCTCCTTCCAGTGCCAAAAATGTTTATGCCTCGAAAATCGTTGCATCAACATCAGGGAAAACCACCCGGTCCAGACCTTAAAGGCAGCTCCTTACCCGTTTGGTGTGGTGGCTCCGACTGGATATAATGGGACCAGTTTCCCAATGATTTCTGAATGGGATGGATAAGTGTCGAATTTACTTATATCTAATGGAAAATGTTGAAAGATTTATTCAAAAATCAATAATGTAATTAACTAATCTAATTCTGGAAATCTTTGTTTTAATGCAACTCTTAATGGTTCTTATTAAAAAGTAAGCATATAGATGACTTTACTTTTAAACAAAAATATTCATTCATATGATAATTACTTTGTTCAAATAGCTGAACAAAGTAATAATTAAAACATCATTGCACTAATATTTATATATCATTGACGCATATATAGATGAAAAATAACAATTCTTGAACATTCAATAGTGATAAGTAGAAGGGATTGTTGTAAGAGTTTATACATATATCAATAATAGCAAAAATGAATGAATTCTAGTCCACTTAAAAGAATGAAGCAAAACGTAGATAATAGTACCATATGTGTTTGAATCCTTCCGACATGAATTTGCATTTGGATCCCACTCTTTTACTTTGAAATACTCTTATAGGAAGCAATAGTGCATATCAGACAAAAGTACTCTTCATTAAAAGCTCAGAATTTAGGTCCACTTTCATAAAAAATATATATTGGAAGCACAATAGTGCAACTTCCAATCCAAGTCTCGATACAAAATTTTTAGGACCCTTTCTAAAAACATGAAAGGGTCTATAAATACTATCTAAGCTAACTAACTGTGAAATAAAAATGTTGTGAGCTGGAGTAACTGAATCACAAATACATGAAAATATCCCCGAAATAGATATGCTTGCAGTCGGTAAGGATGGTTCATTGTTTTGGCTGACTATCTTTTGGCTTGAGTTAGCATATGGCGAGCATCGCCTCTAGCTCTTGACGATGACTCATACGTGAATGCAGCTGGGCAATATAGGTGGCATCAGTAATCTCATGAATCATGTAACTAATTACATCGGTCAGGCATTTTATTATTGTCCTTTGACTGTATAGTTTCACAAGGAAGAACCAAAAGGTTTCCCATGTTAATGTTTGGATGCTTGCGATTAATCTCTGCCTCTTTTCCAGCTCTTTCTTCCATGTCTGCTCCAATGCTTTGACAGATGGTAATTTTCCTGGGGTACATTCTGAAATTAAATTTGACAAACAAAGAGTATTTTTAATCAATTCCACTAAATTACCAGCCGTCGATCTACATCTCGATGTTGCCCTTCCTTCCTTCATCAATTGGGTTTGCCACTCAAGGAACAAGATTTCCTTGTGTGATTCTAGAATTTGAGGAAGATTTGCGGCTTGTCCTTCCTTGGTTTCTTGCTAGGAAAAAAACTCTGTTAGTGTTTCATCTGCCTGCTCCAGCTTTTCTCTATCTTCAACTGACTTATCAATAATGGACGAGGAAATCTCACACAAGGGAGGAACAAGAGAAATATTATTACATAGCAAGTTCAATTGAGTAGATAATGCTTTAGTTATTTGGAGAGCCTTTGATTTGAATTCCTCTATCTTAGGAAATTCCTTGAACCTTTATATTTGTAATGACAGCTGAGCAATATGTTCATCTTTCGATTTTCTCAACTGTTCATTCATTGTCATTAGCTTGTTCAATGCTTGAGACAACTCATTTTGTTTTTGAACTGTATGTTGGTCTATCATATGTTTCTCTTTAAGAAATTGCTCATTTAATTGCTCGTTTGATTTCTTCTCTGCTGCTAACTGCTCTATTCTTTGTTGTCTTTCCTGTACCTATCTTTCCAATGAGATGATCGCTTGATCCTTTTCTTTAAGAAAATTGTTGACTTCCGATGCCTTGTCCGTAGTAGCTGTTGTATATGCCCTGGCATACTGAGAGAGTTTAGTAAGATCTTTGGAAGGGTTGACTTCCTCTCTCCATACCACATTAGTTATCTCCATTTGTGTAGGTAAAAGAGTAGATTAATCAAGTTTTCTCTTTTTCCTATATCTCTTTATTACAACCCTATGCTTAGGGTTGTAGAAGACATCTAAGGGTGGTATTTCTTCTACACGCAAAACAATCTCATTGGAATGGTTATCTGGAATCATTTCAACACATGTCTGGGTCATGGATGGGCCGCTAGTTCCTTTAGTTGGAACTGTATTAGTTGTTTTCTTCTATCCAGTTGTTACTTTAGGTGTACTAAATCCCTGCAGGCTCTCAGTATTACTGATAATTGAGTCAAACTGTTGCCATTTTTTGAGTAGTTTGGGATCAATATGAATGTCTGAATCAATAAGTTCACTGCCCTTTTCTTGTTCTTGCTCCTACTCTGGTGTTTTTTATTCCTCAAAAACTTCTTCTAGTGAAGGAGCTTTGTCAACAGTTTGCTATTCAATTTCGCTTGATTGGACTGTTGGGGTAGTAGCTAATAGGTCTAGAGGTAGAGTTTGCAACCTCTGGTCTCTAAGCATATTAAATGTTTCCAGTCCTTCATCTTGATACCACATCCTAGCCAATGATTTAACTTGAAATAATGATTTAGTTGAGGAAAATAGATCATCGAACTCATTGGATTTATGATCAAACTTCGCAAGTTTGGCTTGAGACATGACATTATAAGCTACTTGTCTTGGATCATATGACCTGTTAGGAATTGTGGCCAGATTGAGAATTAGGATCTTTTTTGTCTCCTTCTTTACATTCTTATAGTCATGTAGAGTGAAAATGCCACACAGTAAAGGGAAGTTTGGCCAAATGTGCTTCTTTGAATCCTTAAGGGTTCTGGATGTCCCTTCTACTATTATTTGGTAGGCCAATTCTCAAGCTAACAATTTATTAGGCACATACAAGGGAAGAACATGGGGTTTAATAAGGCTACCAAAAAGCCTTATGTAAGTAAATTTCTCCTCCCTGAACCAACTACCTACTGCTGTTAAATCAACTTCTACTTCCGGGGATACCCTTGGAGCAGGTTTACTAAAAATAGAATAATATACAGGGAGAATAAAACCATTGCAAATTTTATACAAATAATTTTTGTAATTCACCTACCATAATTGTTGGGAGTAAATATGGATTGGATTCGGGTCTTGAGGAGTCCATTTCCACCCAAGTATTGGATATTCAGAATTAAAGCAAATGGTATCCATTATATAAGCATTATAATAGAACGAGAGAATAATTCGGGAAGTTTTATGCACATTTGTCCTGTACTCTGAAATTGTTGTGGCTAGTTTATCGGACAAGATATTAGCCCAATCCATCACATAAACGTTGATTGTAGCTTCCATTAGGGGAACCATTTCTATGGTGAATTTTGTTGAATAATGTATTCCCCATACCCTACACATCATAGCCCCGACATAACAATAAGGAGAAGCCAAAGAGTCAACAGATTACTTACTCGATGACTCGTGCTTGTGCTTTTTGGGGAAATGTCTCTGTTGCTTTATCAAGGCTGACTCTGAACCGTTCTCCTTTGCAAATGCCTCCAAGAACGCCTTGTTGTATCACTTCTTAGGTTGAGGTAAGTGATACATTTTCATGAGATCCTCAGGCTAAAATGAAGCAAATATCCTCCCATCAGCTGTGCAAAAGGTTCTGTCTAAGACTAGAATTTTCTCCACCACCCATCTAACTACGTCTGTATATGGCAGGATGTTAGCTCACACTGCTATTCTACGTAGATAGGAACAAGCCAATTCTTTAAGATTTCCTTCGAATTTGTTAGTGGAATCAGCTATGGCTTCCTCTAATAATTCCTTAGGGTCCTTGGCTTCTATTAGATTGTAAATGCTCTCCCAGCTCGTGTTTCCTAGACCAAGACACATCGTATCTGAGATTAATCCTTTCTTGCTTGGTCCCGGATCTTTGACTGGATGAGCCGCTGCTGTAGGAGCTACTACTGCGGACTTCTTTGATTTCTTGCCCATTTTCTCTAGTTCTCTGGTTTCGGAAGAATTCTGCGCAAACAGTTGCAAAAAGTGATACACGGAAAATGTTGCTGCAAGCCAATATCATAATGAATAGAATTACGTCGATTGGCATAAAATACAATATAGTTAAGGATTACCACAGATGAAATCCTTTGAAAGATCCATCCTTAACTACAATAGTGAAGATCCATTTCAACTGTCAATCATGGTAAATAACATCATAAATACCCATCACGTCGACCATATGCCGAATGACTGTTTCAAGTGTGCCTTAGATTTTATTGATCTACAATCAACGATAAATCAATGATCGACAATCGGGACTGTCAAAGTGAAGGCTTTTAAGAGTTTATTTAAATATTTCCGATCACCGAAAGGTGATACAATATAATGCATGCAGACTTTCTTAATGTATTTTTGTTTTTTGAGATGTGCGCCCAATTAATAGATCATAGTCAGGATTTGACATGGTCTTTCTTATCTTTATCATGCAACAACACTGAGTGCTGATCGCCGATTGTGATTAGTTTTATCACATCAAAGGAATTGATTAAGCTTTGCTCATATGTCCCTTTATTATTGACATGGACGAGTCACTGATTGTCGATATGCTTTATCGCATCGGAGGAATTATGGGGCTTCACTTTATTGTGCATTGGCATTTGTTTTCCTTGATTTGTTGATAGCGATTCCCTTTTTGGATCAAAGGATTAGGTGATGTTGTTTTTGTGTGTTTCCTTTAATATTGCGATATGCGATCTCTGATTGCTTTATCGGAATATAGAATGATTTTTAAATATTATAAGGAACACTTTATTTGTTATTTTAAAAGTTATATAAAATGATTTATTTACATCGGGGGTCTTAACAAGGATATTTCTTATGATGAGGTACATACCATTTTATTCACACATCTAACTAAGTTTATTTTTTGAGGGACCCATTTCTTATCAAGATTTTGTATAATGGTCTGTATGAAATGGGGGGTTGTTGTACAGCACAACAGAACAACCACTCAATAGGACAAGAATTGAATATGAATAAAGGTCTTGTACTTACTGAACTTTCTTGTCTTCTGATTATTCTTGGAATACGGTTGGGATTGTCAAATACAGGGGGAGGATTTGGATCAAGGTTGGCCCTGGTATAGTGAGTTCTCTCTGAAGCTAGATTTCGAGATTTTTCTAGTTATTTTTTTTTATGAATTTTTGAAATAACTTCTAATAAACCCTTTAAGAGGCTTAAAAAAAAAAAAAATTCTCAAAGGTTTATTAAGATTGGGGGTTTGAGTCCCCAGTATGGTCACCACTATGTTATCACTCAAAGGTTTTCCCTAGAAGTTGTTAAAGAAGGAATAGTCTGAGGTAACCACAAACCTAATATTTTAGACTCAAGTTCTAGCCAACCAAAGTCAAGAGACGGCTCTCCCTTTATAATTTAACTTTGTTTTAAGTAGGGTTTCAGGCTAGTTCTTAATGCTTATGATATTCTGGTTTTGATTGGGTGGTGGAATTAAGAAAATAGATGGGCAAAGTAAGTATTCAAGCCATTGGGCTATGGAGTTCATGAAGAGTGGCTTAACTGGATCTGATCAATCACTAAGGTAATAGTTCACAAGGTAGGCTAGCAAAACAAAAGTAAATCTGCAGGTTCAAATGGATGAGGTAGTCCTAACCAAGGCAAAGGGAAATGAGGAATCCTTAACCGGGATTAAGATGAAGAAAGGAAGGATGATCAGTAGCAAAGGGCAATGAAAAATCCTTTACTATGCACCAAAAGGGGGGTAAACTATGGAAGTAAGGGAGCAATTAAGAATTCCCAGACCAAGATAGTTCGGTATAAAACATATAGAAAGTAAACAATTAAAACAGAGAGCATTTTAAGCCAGCTCTCAGATATAATTCCTTGTTTACTTTACAGATTTCATAAGAGACACATATGAATTTTTATAACATGAAGAGAAAATGATATTTAAACATGAAAAGATAGTAATTGTTTGTTCCAGCTTTGCACGAGAATCTAGTGAAATGTCCTTAGCTTTATTTCATATCCAGCAATACCAGTCTAGTCTTGAGTATAATAGTTCCTTGGCTCAATACAAAATGTCTGCAGAAATGCATTTTAATCCACACCAATTACTTCATTTTGTGAAGTATTTTATACAAAACATGTTACAAAATATCTCATAACAATATGATAATTATTCTAGGAAACTAAAAATATCTTCAAACATGAAGATAGAGAGAGATGGATAATTGTCTTCTTGTTGTCCCTTTTATTATGATTGTGCTGGTTGTTGTAATTCAGATTTGGCTCTTTTAGTTGCTTTATACTTATGTGCTAGAATTACTTTATGTATTCTACCTACTGATAATCTTTACATATTCTTCTTTGACTCTGTCTTACCTGTTTTACCTAGCAACCATGTTTTACCATGTCAATTTACTGCAATAATTTTTATAGTAAATCTGTATGTTTCATCCACGATTCATTGTAAGGTAATTTTATCCTTGTCATCTTTCTATATATCTTGTTAGATTTTGTATACTTGGAAAAATTTGGCCTGTTGATGAACAAGTGCTTGACCTCATGCTCTATGAAAAATAGATTTTCCAAACTATCATATAATGCCTTCCCAGTGGGCAAAGATTTTACCCCTGAAGTACTAGCTTGGCTTCTGCCCAGCTTGTTTAGTCTTTCAAGATAATCATCTTGATTCATCAGCTTGTCATGTATTACCATAGGACTATGAAGTCCTTTTTCTCTTAAAATACCATACTTTGTCATAAATATATCAATGTCTGCTTGGATACCCTGGCATTTTTCTCAAGTTTTAGCATAAGGTTTCTCTTGGTGAGGACCTTCTTGATTTCTATGATTGTTGATGTTCTATCTTCTATTTCTAGTTCATCAATATGGTACCTGTTTCTGCTATTCAAGAATGTTATCAATTGGTTGGATTCTTCAGGCTTATCTCCCAATTCTTCCATTGTTTTGTGGATTTCTTCTGTGGCCACTTTGACTAGTTCAGTCTATTAAAAAATAACATGAATAGATGGCCAAACATCATTGATGGAATCAATGATGTTGGCCCAAAGAATTTCCTTCATGTCTCCAAGTGGTTGTTGCAATGTCAAGTCCTTTTCAAGGACTTTTATTCTCTCTCCCATCCTTTGATTCTTTTGAGCTTCTTCTTTCTACTATATCTGTGCAAGTTTACAATTAGTTTCCAAACTTGACACTTGTTCTCAAAGTTTCTTAAGCTCAATAGCCTTGATGGTCATCTCCTCCATGGCTTTTACCAATTCAGCTATCTTTTCTGTTCATGTCTTTGTGCTTGTTGATGTACTTGTAACTAGTAGAGCAGTAGCTGGTGGAACTGTTGGTGCTAATGAAGCAGCCAATGTGGAGGGTACTACTGTAGAAACTGTAGGAATTATAGTCTGAGGAGTGGTGGCCAACTCACTCTATTTGGATTATATCAAATTATCCAGTTTTTTCTCTGTTTCTTTTAGTTGTTCATTTAGCTTAAGGACTAAGTCCATAAGCTCTTCATCCTTCTGAGTTTCAAATATTTCAGCTATTTGGAGGAATATTGAGTTTCTTTTTTAGTTCAACTATGTCATCATTTTTCTTCTTAATAAGCTTTTCTGCAGTTTTCACATCTTTGGGATTATGGCCCAGTTCTATGACTAAGTCCTCTAGGGACTTTATTCTGGTATATTTGGCTTGTGAAGAGGCATTTTCTAATTGGAATTGTGCTGACATATTATTCAACAAATTTTGGAGTTGGTGAGCTACAATGGCCTTACTGGTTAAAGTGGAGTAAACCATTTCCTTAGTCTGCTTATGTAATTCTATTTGGTCAATAGGATGGATATCCTTTGACAATACTTCAAAGTCTGTTTTCAAATAATCTGCAATTGGCCTGGGTTGTTGTGTAGTTGGCTTCATAAAAGTCATCTACATTTTTCCTTCTTTCACATCAAAGGCTAACATTAGCCTTGTCTAATTATTTGGAGCCATCTTTAGGTAATGTGCATAACTTTGGGCGTTCAATCTCTCACTCCTAGCCAGTATTTATTTTTATTTCTCTCTGATGTCTTGGCTCTAGCAAGTATGAGCCCTAAAGGAGGATACTTCCACGCTCTGTTGCCTTTCTTGAATTTGAGCTTGTAAGGTGGAAGGTTCTTCTATACCTCTTGAGGGAGTGGTATGTCTATTGTTTGCTCTTTCTGCACCTGTAGTTCCTGTTTTTTCTTTAGTAAAATCTTGTTTTGAAAATGGATTCAACCTTTGTCTCATGATATAAGATTGGGCAATAGGTATACTAGAAGGAGTGGCCTCCTCTCTATCTCTTTTATGATTCCTCTCCTCATTTAGAGGAGTCTATAAAATAGGAGAATTTCTCATTATATGTTCTGGTTAAGCAAGTTCTTCTGAAATCTCTGGTTGTTCTATTTTCTTTGGATACTCTAATGGTAGCTACTCTTGAGGTCCTTCTTTTGTTGTTTTCCCACTGTGTCCTTGTGATCCTCTTTGAGATTGGGACTCTCTTGGCACCTGTACAAATGAAACTTCATCAAGCCTTCTTTCTAAATCAATCATTACATTGTCGACAACAACTTTTGTGCTATCTCTGTCTACCAAAGTGTTTTCCATCCATTCTAGCTTATTTGCATACTATTCAATTTCAGGAATTCTATGGTGGATGTAAGGAGATAATTTGATCTTTTGTCTCCTATTGCAAATGATGTCTAAAGGGTCATAATTCCAAATAAAACTTTGTTTCAGTCTCAGCCTTTGGAGGATTTCCTCTGCATCCTTTCCTGCTTCCCTACTGTTACATATAAATGGGCCAAGCTGATCTTTTATCCTAAGTTGAGCTTTATCCTTGGCCTTCACAAAATGCACCTCATCTGAATTGATCATTTTCCTGTAGTACTCCAGAGCAAACAATCTCATAGGGAGGTATCTAGGTAGTGTTTAAGGAGCCAAATCACATCCATATATTATGATTTCAGTATGGTTTTGGTACAAGTACTAATCTCCCACTTTATATTGTTTGGACAACTGTAGGACCCTCCTTATATCTACACTAACTCTAGGTGGAGGGATTCCTAATAGCATAGTTGCTACTAGGTGTACAAAGAGATATATGAAATTAGTATAAGAATATTGAAAGTCATTTGGGTGGATTAATGAAGTCTAGAAGACCACAGATCTAGGTTGCCTCTGGTATCAAGCTTTTGGAGTGTGATTGGGAATTTTTTAGCTTCATAATACAAGAAAAGATGATATAAAACTGAAGAATACTTTAACACTCTTTCATTGTAAAACCTCATGAATTGATCATGCATTTGATCAACAATGAACTTAGCATAGTCAAACATGATGGTTGGGGGTTTCCCAGGAGAGCAGATGGACATAAAGGCTATAATGATTTCATCAACAAATTCACTTTTGTTTTGGCCTAACAAACTAGATATGATGTCTATGGTGTCTCGGCTATGGAGTACTAGAGAATGTATGTTTTTGATAATTATTTCAGCATCTTTTCATTAGAACTTACAAACCTTTTGCATCATGAACTAAGAAAATGATAAGGAATTGTAATAAAACATGTGAGATTAATATGCAAGATGAAAACATTGACAATTGTCATTTCCTTATGCAGGAAGAAGGAAAAAAGAGAAATTGCCGTTCCAAAGGAAAGGACAATGATGGGGTAACCGCTGTCCCTTTGACGGGGAACCGTATGCAAACAAGGCAAAGCAAATCAAAGTGAATCAGCCCTGGAAAGGAAGTGGAGATATTGGATCGGAGCAGGAAGGAAAAGAGATGACTGAGGGCTAACAGTTCGACGAATCCCTCAGGATCCTTGATCCTGAGGGATCGCTGCTTTAACTATTTTTGCACTTAGATATCTCCGCCTTCACCATTATAAAAGGGGCAGCACTATTAGCTTGAGGAGAGTTAGAATTTGTTATGTTTTATGTAATTTCCTTTAAGATCAAAACTTTGATCATCGAGTCTCGTTAAGAACTAATCTATTGTAATTCCGCTTCATGCATTAATACAAACTTGGTTGCTATTCTATCTCTCAGTCTGGAATAACTTCAAGCAGTGTGCCTGTTGATGCCTCGAAAATTGTTGCAACAACATCGGGTAAAACCACCCGGTCTGGACCTTAATGCAGCTCCTTTTTTGTTTGGTATGGTGGCTTCGACTGGAGATAATGGGACCAGTTTCCCAATGATGAATAAAAAGGGGATGGATGAGTGATTGGTTTTCTAATAAGTGGTAATGGATGAATGTCTTAATCTAAAAAGAAAAAATACAAATAACTATTCTATCTCGGGAAATTTCTATTCTTAATTGCAACGTTTGATAATCTTTGTTCATAAATAAGCATATAGATGACTCTATTTGATAAACAAAGACATTCATTTATATAATAATTTTTTGTTCAAATAGTTGAACAAAGTAATTAATAAAACATTGTTACACTTGTCTTTTATATATTACTGATACATGTATGACTAAAAGAAAAACATCCTTTAAACATCCAATAGTGAAAAATATAAAGAATGTTGTTGAAACACATACATATATTCAATAATAGAAAGAGTAATCAAATAACAATTCACATAAAAGAATGAATTCAGATCATAGATAGTAGTACCATATGTGCTGCAAATCATTCCCAATATCAATCGCAATTCGAATTCCTTCTTTCAACTCAGAGATACTTTCATATCAAGGCAATAGTGCACATCCACATAAAAGATTCGTTGTCAAAAATTGGAATAATTGGCCCAGTCTTTATAAAAAATATACCTGAAGTATAGTAGTGCAACTTCCAGGTTTAAGTCTTATACAAAAACTGAGGACCCTTTCTAAATGCATGAAAGGTTCTATAAATACTTAATTAAACTAACTAACTACAAAAATAAAATGCTATTTAATTAGTACAACAGGATATTTAATATATTCTCCACAACAAGTTGGTAGTCGGCAACATGATTCATCACTCTGGTTGTTTTCCCTTTGATCTGAGTTGGCATATCGCTATCATCGCTTCCACTTCTTGAGGGCAGCTGAGACGAGAATGGAGCTGAGCCGAGTTTGTGGTATCGTGTATATCGGGAATGATACAATCGATTGCATCTGTTAGACACATGAGGGCGGCTCTCTGGCTGTATGGTTTTACTAGGAACAACCAATAGGTGTCCCAAGTTAAACTTTAATACCTACAATTAACCTTCCATTCTTTTCCAACTCCTGATAACATGATTGCTCCAATGTTTTAGCCGATAGAAATTTACCTAGTGTACATTGCGAAATCATATTAGATAAATAGAGAGTGTTGTTAATTATTTCAATAAAATTACTTGTGGATGATTTGCATCTAGAAACTTATCTCTCTGCCTTCATCAATTGGGACTGCCATTCCAAGAATAGGATTTCCTTATGTGATTCTAGGATTTTTGGCAAATTTGTTGCCTGTCCCTCACTAGTGTCTTCCCAAGTAAGAAAATCTATTAAGGTCTCATGGGCCTTCTCTAAGTCCTATCTAGCATCAACTGATTTATCGATTATTGATGTTGTTATATCACAAAGGGGCTCAACCTGAGAAATATTATGACACAATAGTCTTATTTGTGTTACCAATGCCTTATTAATCTGTTGCGCTTCTGTTCTGAAATCGGCAGGTTGTGGAAGACTCTTGAACTTCTCTATTTGAAGTGATAGTTGAGCAATTTTCTCATCTTTTGTTTTCGCCATTAGTTCATTCATCGTCTTCAATTTTTCCAACGCTTCTCATAATTCTTTCTGCCTTTGAATCGCGCTTGAATCTACTCTCTGTTTTTCTTCAAGTAGCTGCTTATTCAGTTGATCATTTAACTGCTGCTCTGTTGACAATTGCTGTTCTAATTGTTCAACTTTCTGATGTGCCTTCGAGAGCTGTGTTTGTAACAAAATAATTTCCTGGTCTTTTTCTTTTAGTAAATTACTCACTTCCGATGCCTTGTCCATGGTGGCCACCGAATAGGCTCCGGCATACTGGGAAAGCTTTGTTAGGTCATCGGAAGGATCAAACTCCTCTTTCTAAACTACGTTGGATGTCTCTGTTTGTTCTGGGAACAATGAAGGTTGATCAAGCCTTCTCCTTTTCCACTGTCGCTTTACCATGGCCCTGTGTTTTGGGCTATAAAAGACATCTAATGGTGGTATATCCTCCACCTGCAAAATGATTTGATCCGAAGGATCTTTCGAAATTATTTCTAAGTCTGTACAAGGTGGTAGGTCGCTGGTTCCTTCACTTGGAACCTTTTTTGACATTGTATCCTGTGTATTTGTTGCTTTGGGTGTATCGACATCTTTTGAGCTTTCCAGATTTCTTATGATGGAGTCAAATTGCTGCCATTCTTGGAGCAATTTTGGATCAATCTGGGTATCCACATTCACATCTTTGCTGCCCTTATCCTACTCCTTTTTCTGTTCCTCCTCATGTATTTTCTCCTGCTCTTTCCTTTGCACTTCCTCCTGTTCTCTCCTTTGTACTTCCTCCTACTCTTTTCTCTAGACTTCCTTAAGAATTTTTGATGTAGTAGGAGGTTCGTCGGTGAGCCGTTGTTCAGGCTCGCTCGATTGTGTCGTCGAGGCAGTAGCTAGTAAATCTAGAGGCAAAGTTTGCAACCTCTGCTCTCTGAGTTTGTTGAATTCCACTAACCCTTCGTCGTGATATCTCATTTTAGCTAGTGTTTGGACCTGAAATAATGACTCCACCGAAGAAAATAGGTCATCAAACTCGTCTTCTTTATGTTCAAACTTTGTGAGTTTTGCTTGTTTAAGTACATTATAAACAATTTTTCTTGGGTCAAATCGCCTATTAAGAAGGGTAGCGAGATTCAACATATTTATGTTTTCTGGTTCTTTCTCTACATGCTTATAGTCATGCAGAGTGTAAACACCACACCTTAGAGGAAAAGGAGGCCAAACTTGCTTCTTTGAATTCCTTAGAGTCTTGGTTGCTTGCGCGGACGTAATCTGATAGGCTATTTCTCTATCCAATAGTTTGTCGGGTATGTACAAGGGAAGGACATGAGGCCTGGAAAGGCTGCCGAAAACTCTTATGTATGTAAATTTATCCTCTCCGAACCAGTTTCCTAGGGTGGTTAGGTCAATCTCTGCTTGTGAGAAAACCTTCGGAGTAGGCTTCTCAAAAACTGCATAGTAAATGGGCAACATAAAACCATTACAAACTTGATACAGGTGGTCTTTATAATGGGCTTTCCACAACTTCTGGTGATAAATATGAATCAGCATGGGGTCTTGTGGAGTCCATCTCCACCCCAGCATGGGAAATTCGGAGTTAAAACAAAGAGTATCTAAAATGTAGGCACTATAATAAAATGGAGGAATAGACCTATCAGTAATGCGAGTTTTATTTCTAAACTCAAGAATAACAATGGCTAACTTATCAGATAATATATTTCCCCAATACATTATCTCGCTATTGACTGTTTCTTCCATTAAAGGAACCATCACTATTGAGAATTTGGAGGAATCATGTAATCCCCAAATCCTACACATCATCACCCCAGCGTAACAATAAGGAGAACATAATGAATCAACAGAGTACTTACCCGAGGATTCATACTTGTGCCTTGCGGGGTTCTGTCTCCCTTCCCGAATAAGTGCTGATTCAATTTCATTTTCATCTCTGAACTTCTCCAGAAATGCTTTGTTATACTTCTTCTATGGTTCAGGAAAATGGTACATTTGTCTCAAATCATTAGGTTGAAACGTACCGAATACTCTCCCGTCGATTGTGCAGAATGTTCTATTTGTAACAGGGATTTCCTCAATTGCCCACCTCACTACATCTGTATACGGAAGAATTTTCTCTCAAGCCACTATTTGCTGTAAGTAGGAATCGATTAAATCCTTTAGGGTAGCTTCTGACTCTCGGGTTGAACCTACTGTAGCTTGTATTGATACTGTTTCAAGCTCTTCAACTTCAACTAGATTATAGATGCTTTGCCAGCTAGTGTTGCCGAGGCCGAGACAGGTAGTGTCTAAAATCAATCCTTTTTTACTTGGTCCTAGATAGGTGGTAGATTGTCTTGTCACTACGGGGGCTGAAGCTGTTGCAAATCTTTTGGATTTCTTCCCCATTTGGCTTATATTGGTTGCTTCGGAGGAGCTCTACACAGGAGATAAAATGAACGGAATACAGAGAATAGGTGGTGCGAACCAAGTATGAAAGAGTTATATAAGTCAATGAATAATGAAGGATTAAAATAATACTGTCGCCGATACAATCTCTGAAGAGATTTTGGCATAACTGCTCCATTAATTGGCCACTTAATCCTGTCAATCATTTAAATGCCCATCATATCGTTTATTCACCGAATAATTCATTTAAGCGTGGCTTTGATTTTTTGGCGATTAATCACAAGTGAATCACTATCGGGAATAAAAAGGCTTTTAATAATAATCTAACATAATATACTCAAGCCGTTTTCAATCTTTTTTGAAATTTGCGCTTAGCTTTATCGCAATCAGAATCGGAGGAATGTTTGAGTAGTTACATTTGTATCATTGCAAAATCCTCGATCCCCGATGGCGATAAAGCTAATTCGCATCGGGAGTTTTAGAAGGGTTCCTTTTGTTGTGTGTATGCTATATTCCCCGATCGCCGATAGTGATATCGCATCGGAGAAAAGAGAGAGGGCCTTTTGTTACACTCGCTTACCTTTCCCGATATCCGATAGTTATTCACTTGTCGGATCGGGGAAAACCAATGGGTCTTTTTGTTATGCATCCTTTTTTGTTGCGATATGCGATCTTGTGATCACTTTATCGCAATAATAAAGAATTATTCATTTATTTTATAAAACCGATTTATGTTTATTCAAAAGGTTTATAGTGTATTGTTTCTTTCGGACCTTTTGAGGAATGATGAGTTGATACCAGTTTTATTCATAAATCTAAAAGGGACCCATTTCATATTATAGTTGAAGGTAATATTTTATGAAATGGGGGGTTGTTGTATAGCACAACAATACCCCCGGAGGCTAAGGGCCCGGCCCTAGAGGACACTTGATCCTGTACTATTGCATTTGGTTTATGGGTGGTTTGCTTATCGACGTTATTTGGTAATCTGATGTGTTTTTTAAGTTTACATCACATGCTTTGTTATGTTTAATTTATTAAAGTTTCTAAAGACAGAACTATTGTATTGACTCTGCATCGTATCACTGTTCTTTTACGTGTTGATATAATATTGATAGTCTTTACAGAATACTGTTGTTGTTTAATTACAGAGCCTTTGTGTTGTGCACTTGTTCATTAACATTACAGAATTCATCTTGGAAGTTATGTTCTTTGCGATTGTTGGATCTATAAACAATGATGTTCTATCTTGAAATTCAGTGGTACTCTTTCTAACTGAGATTGATAACTGGATCATATTACTATTAAAGTGTGTCGTGTGTATATATGGTTTTCAAGCGCTTTTCCATAATTCATCACTAATCAGTGTTGTTCCATTTTGGTTTGTTATTCAATCCGCCCTTAAAAGTGAAGGATTGTCATTTGATTCCTGTAGATTATGATTAGTGCATTTGATCTTATAGACTAAGGTGTTACTGTTTGTTAGACTTAGTTGTCGTTACAATTTCTTAACTGATGTTCCATTTCAAGCTTGATGTTCTATTTCTTAACTGATGTTCCATTTCAGGTTTTTTGTTCTATTTCTTAATTGCTATTCCATTTCTTATCTGCCATTTCATTTCTTGTCATTTTTTATTTTGGTGTGAAGAATAATCTCACGCTATAGTGAGCATTGACATCTACTGTCTGGCTCCCAGATCCATGATTTGTTCTCTGGTTTCCTTTTCCATCAGTTTAAAAAGGGATGGGTTATTGCTATCAAACCCTTGACTGATAAATTGCTTAGTTTTCTGAATGTGTGGTTTAATCTTTTGAAGTGGTTAGCTGTAAACAAGCATCTATTTACTCTTGTATTTTCGAACACTGTGCTACTAGCATTACTTTAGCAAATGATAGCCTCAGACTAAGATACTCTTTGAAATAAAAAAATGTTCCTCAATTTACATATTAATGTGAGGTAATTAGAGGTGAAAGAGACCCTTTTTATACCTCCACATTTTGGCGTCGTTGCCAGGGAAAGAGTGTATCCATTTGTTCTTTTTTCAGAGTAGTGTACGAACCTGCTAGGGAAGAATTGGGTTTTGAAAATAGAAGGTAAGAACCTACGTGTGGAGCATGCAACAACCCTGCTCCTCTGCCCGCTTTCCTACAGGTTTGCTGTTGTTTTGTTTGGGTAGAATCCAATAGTTAATTTGTGTGCATGACTAAGTAGAAAAAGCCCGAAAAGAATTCCAAACCTCTACCCAAGCTAGAAATAGCTAAGGGGCTGGTGACCATTGTCCGACCAATCTTCATAGACGAAATCTTCAAGAAAACAGAATCTCAGCCCTCAGTAGGACCTAGAAAAGTTATTTCTAGACAGCCTACTAGTTCCCTTCAGGCCACAGGATCACCATCTGTAGCCTTTGTTGAGGTGCATAGCCAAACTAAAGAGCATGACTTTCAAGAAATCAAAAATTCTACTCAAGAACTATTGCAGGAAGGGAATTGCAGTAATCTTTGTGAAGGAGGAGGAGAGACAGGGGAAACCGAGGAACCGAGATCTCCTCTTGAGACAACTTAGCCATTGAATAGCCCAGACAAGGGAAGTGCTGCAAAAATCATTTTTGAAGAAACTCAATCTCCTCAGGCATTAGGAACTCTCATTATCCCAGATAGAGGAAGTGCTATTAAAACTATTCCTGTTAAAGCCATTCCCCCTCAACCTAGAAATACCCTCCTAGATATCCTAGAAGGTTATTGGCATATATTCGACCAAATGGCTCAAAACTAGCCGAACACCCAAACCTCTACATTATAATACCCCATAGTGGATTCTACAGCAAATGCGCCTATGAAAGAAATCCCTCTTCAACATATCCCTACATTCCATGGTCTTACATCAGAAGACTCGGATGCATTTCTATTTGAATTCGATGTGCTGTGTAGGGGATATGATTACACCACCGACCCCCAGAAACTGAAATAGTTTCCCTCTACATTAAAAGGGGCTGCTTTAAGATGGTTTATAGGATTAGGTGGCAGGGTTATAAATAACTGGGATCAAATGAAAGAATCTTTTCTAAAAAAATATCAGGACTATTGCAGGTCTAGAGAACTGAAGGACGAAATATTCCAGATGAAAGCTAGACCAACCAAAACATTAGAGGAGTATGTGGAACGTTTTCAGTATAATCTTCAAAGATCTCCTTATGCATCACTGCCTTTACCTGATAATGTGTTAAAAAAGCATTAATAAGGGGCATGAAGGAACAATGGATTAAAACATTAAACATTATGGGAAAAGGAGATATTTATCAAGATAGTTTTGCTGACATTATTGATTTATGTATCAGGAGCTCGAGAGGAAGCACAAGAGTAAAACCGGCAGAACATGATCCATTTGTAAGAGATAATATAATTTCGACAGAAGGAGTAATGCATGTAGAAATTGGAAATTTATTGGAAAATTTTAAAACTGATATACTAGGGACACTAACTACACAAATTGATATTATGCAGGCCAAACAGAAGCAAATGGAGGCAGAACAGAATTTGGAAATCTTCTTTCCTCGATGAAGGAAAAAGCATATCCATAAGGAGTGTCCACTGGATGCAGTCCAAACATGCGCCATCTGCACAAAAGATCATCTTACGGAAATTTGTTCCTCACTTCCTGAATTAAAAGCAGTATATAAGGAAGCAGAGGAAGAGCTAGAATCGGTTTATTTTCTCAATCAACGCCGTCAGTGGTAGCCGCGACAATCTGGTATGTTTCAAGACCCAACTTCTTCTTTTCAGCCTCCGCAGTATAATGCTCAACAATATAATATGTGGCAAAGTCAATTTCAATCCCCGTTTCCAAACCGGTCACCACAGTCGTTTCCTTCCTCAACCCCGTGGCTGAATCAGGCAAGCCAACCTGGTTGGCCGAATCTTCCTTATACCCAACCATATTGGCAAAGTAACGCATACCCACCACAATGGACTCCCCCTACTTCACAAAGTTCAACCTAGCAGACAATCTGGCAGAGACCGATGCATCAGCCAGTAGGAACCATTCCACTCCCTCAACCTACGATGCATCAGAATGTTCTATTTGTAACAGGGATTTCCTCAACTGCCCACCTCACTACATCCGTATATGGAAGAATTTTCTCTCGAGCCGCTATTCGGTGTAAGTGGGAATTGGCTAAATCCTTTAGGGTAGCTTCTGACTTTCGGGTTGAACCTGCTGTAGCTTGTACTGATACTGCTTCAGGCTCTTCAGCTTCAACTAGATTATAGATGCTTTACCAGCTAGTGTTTCTGACGCCAAGACAGGTAGTATCTGAAATCAATACTTTTTTACTTGGTCCTGGATCGATGGTAGATTGGCTTGTCATTGCGGCGGCTGAAGCTGTTGCAAATCTTTTGGATTTCTTCCCCATTTGGCTTAAATTGGTTGCTTCGGAGGAGCTCTGCGTGGGAGATAAAAGGAATGTAATACAGAGAATAGGTGATGCAAACCAAGTATGAAAGAGTTATATAAGTCAATGAATAATGAAGGATTAAAATAATACTGCCATGGATACAATCTCTGAAGAGATTTTGGCATAACTGCTCCATTAATTGGCCACCTAATCCTATCAATCATTTAAATGCCCATCATATCGTTTATTCTCCGAATAATTCATTTAAGTGTGGCTTTGATTTTTTGGCGGTTAATCACAAGTGAATCGCTATCGGGAATAGAAAGGCTTTTAATAATAATCTAACATAATATACTCAAGTCTTTTTCAATCTTTTTTGAAATTTGCGCTTAGCTTTATTGCAATCAAAATCGAAGGAATGCTTGAGTAGTTACATTTGTGTCATTGCAAAATCCTCGATCCCCGATGGCGATAAAGCTAATTCGCATCGGGAGTTTTAGAAGGGTGCCTTTTGTTGTGTGTATGCTATATTCCCTGATCACCGATAACGATATCGCATCGGAGAAAAGAGAGAGGGCCTTTTGTTACACTCGCTTACCTTTCCCGATATCCAATAGTTATTCACTTGTCAGATTGGGGAAAACCAATGGGCCTTTTTGTTATGCATCCTTTGTTGTTGCAATATGCGATCTTGCGATCGCTTTATCGCAATAATAAAGAATTATTCATTTATTTTTGTAAGACCGATTTATGTTTATTCAAAAGGTTTATAGTGTATTGTTTCTTTCAGACCTTTTGAGGAATGATGAGTTGATACCAATTTTATTCATAAATCTAAAAGGGACCCATTTCATATTATAGTTGAAGGTAAAATTTTATGAAATGGGGGGTTGTTGTACAACACAATAGTACCCCTGGAGGCTAAGGGCCGGCCCTGGAGGACACTTGATTATGTACTATTATGTTTGGTTTATGTGTGGTTTGCTTATCAACATTATTTGGTAATATGATGTGTTTTGTAAGTTTACATCACATGCTTTGTTATGTTTAATTTATTATATTTTCTAAAGACAGAAGTATTGTATTGACTCTGCATCGTATCACTATTCTTTTAGGTGTTGATATAATACTGCTAGTCTTTACAGAATACTGTTGTTGTTTAATTACAGAGCCTTTGTGCTGTGCACTTGTTCATTAACATTACAAAATTCATCTTGGAAGTTATGTTCTTTGTGATTGTTGGATCTATAAACAATGTTGTTCTATTTTGAAATTCAGTGGTACTCTTTCTAACGGAGATTCATAACTGGATTAGATTGCTATTAAAGTGTGTCGTGTGTATATATGGTTTTCAAGCGCTATTCTATAATTCATCATTAATCAGTGTTGTTCCATTTTGGTGTGTTATTCAATCCACCCTTAAAAGTGAAGGATTTCCGTTTGATTCATG
This sequence comes from Pinus taeda, assembly GCA_000404065.3. Classification (NCBI taxonomy): domain Eukaryota; kingdom Viridiplantae; phylum Streptophyta; class Pinopsida; order Pinales; family Pinaceae; genus Pinus; species Pinus taeda. Next base: position 70,508 of record APFE030019459.1, read on the forward strand.
TAGATTACGATTAGTGCATTTGATCTTATAGACTAAGGTGTTACTATTTGTTCGACTTAGTTGTCGTTACAATTTCTTAACTGTTGTTCCATTTCAGCCTTGATGTTCTATTTCTTAACTGTTGTTCCATTTCAGGTTTTTTGTTCTATTTCTTAATTGCTATTCCATTTCTTATATGTCGTTTCATTTCTTGTCATTTGTTATTTTGGTGTGAAGAACGATCTCAGGCTATAGTGAGCATTGACATCTACTGTCCAGCTCCCAGATCCACGATCTGTTCCCTCATTTCCTTTTCCATCAGTTTAAAAAGGGATGGGTTATTGCTATCGAACCCTTGACTGATAAATTTCTTAGTTTTCTGAATGTGTGGTTTAATCTTTTGAAGTAGTTAGCTATAAACTAGCATCCATTTACTCTGGTATTTTCGAACATTGTGCTTCTAGCATTACTCTGGAAAATGATAGCCTTAGACTGAGACACTCTTTGAAATAACAAAATGTTCCCCGATTGACATATTAATGTGAGGTAATTAGAGGTGAAAGAGACCCTTTTTATACCTCCACATTTTGGCGTCGTTGCCGGGGAAAGAGTGTAGCCATTTGTTCTCTTTTCAGAGTAGTGTACGAACCTGCTAGGGAAGAATTGAGTTTTGAAAATGGAAGGTAAGAACCTACGTGTGGAGCATGAAACAACCCTGGTCCTCTGCCCGCTTTCCTACAGATTTGCTGTTGTTTTGTTTGGGTAGAATCTAGTAGTTAATTTGTGTGCATGACTAAGTAGAAAAAGCTAGAAAAGATTTCCAAACCTCTACCCAAGCCATAAAAAGCTAAGGGGCTGGTGACCATTGGCTGACCAATCTTCATAGAAGAAATCTTCAAGAAAGCAGAATCTCAGCCCTCAGTAGGACCCAGAAAAGTTATTTCTAGACAGCCTACTAGTTCCCTTAAGGCCATAGGATCACTATATGTAGCCTTTGTTGAGGTGCATAGCCAAACTAAAGAGCAAGACATTCAAGAAATCGAAAATTCTACTCAAGAACTATTGCAGGAAGGGAATTTTAGTAATCTTTGTGAAGGAGGAGGAGAGACAGGGGAAACCGAGGAACCGAGATCTCCTCTTGAGACAACTCAGCCATTGAATAGCCCAGACAAGGGAAGTGCTGCAAAAATCATTTTTGAAGAAACTCAATCTCCTCAGGCATTAGGCACTCTCATTATCCCAGATATAGGAAGTGCTATTAAAACTATTCTTGTTAAAGCCATTCCCCCTCAACCTAGAAATACCCTCGTAGATATCCCAGAAGGTTATTGCATATATTCGACCAAATGTCTCAAAACTAGCCAAATACCCAAACCTCTACATTACAATACTTCATAGTGGATTCTGCAGCAAATGCGCCTATGAAAGCAATCCCTCTTCAACTATCCCTACATTCCATGGTCTTACATGAGAAGACCCAGATGCATTTCTATTTGAATTCGATGTGCTGTGTAGGGGATATGATTGTACCACCGACCCCCAGGAACTGAAATTGTTTCCCTCTACATTAAAAGGGGCTACTTTAAGATGGTTTATGGGATTAGGTGGCACGGTTATAAATAACTGGGATCAAATGAAAGAATCTTTTCTAAAAAAATATCAGGACTATTGCAGGTCTAGAGAACTGAAGGACGAAATATTCCAGATGATAGCTAGACCAAACGAAACATTAGAGGAGTATGTGGAACGTTTTCAGTATAATCTTCAAAGATCTCCTTATGCATCATTGCCTTAACCTGATAATGTGTTAAAAACAGCGTTAATAAGGGGCATGAAGGAACAGTGTATTAAAACATTAAACATTATGGGAAAAGGAGATATTTATCAAGAAAGTTTTGCTGACATTATTGATTTATGTATCAGGAGCTCGAGAGGCAGCACAAGAGTAAAACCAGCAGAACATGATCGGTTTGTAAGAGATAATAAAATTTTGACAGAAGGAGTAATGCACGTAGAAATTGGAAATTTATTGGAAAATTTTAAAACTGATATACTAGGGACACTAACTACACAAATTGATATTATGCAGGCCAAACAGAAGCAAATGGAGGCAGAACAGAATTTGGGAATCTTCTATCCCCGATGAAGGAAAAAGCATAGCCATAAGGAGTGTCCACTGGATGTAGTCCAAACATGCGCCATTTTCACAAAACATCACCTTACGGAAATTTGTCCCTCACTTCCTGGATTAAAAGCAGTATATAAGGAAGCAGAGGAAGAGCTAGAATCGGTGTATTTGCTCAATCAGCACCGTCAGTGGTAGCCTCGACAATCTGGTATGTTTCCAGACCCAACTTCTTCTTTTCAGCCTCCGCAGTATAATGCTCAACAATATAATATGTGGCAAAGTCAATTTCAATCCCCGTTTCCAAACTGGTCACCACAGTCGTTTCCTTCATCAAACCCGTGGCTGAATCAGGCAAGCCAACCTGGTTGGCCGAGTCTTCCTTATACCCCACCGTATTGGCAAAGTAACGCATACCCACCACAATGGACTCCCCCTACTTCACAAATTTCAACCTAGCAGCCAAACTGGCAGAGACCGATGCATCAGCCAGTAGGAACCATTTCGCTCCCTCAACCTACGATGCATCAGAATGTTCTATTTGTAACAGGGATTTCCTCAACTGCCCACCTCACTACATCCGTATACTGAAGAATTTTCTCTCGAGCTGCTATTCGGTGTAAGTAGGAATCAACTAAATCCTTTAGGGTAGCTTTTGACTTTCACGTTGAACCTACTGTAGCTTGTACTGATACTGTTTCATGCTCTTCAGCTTCAACTAGATTATAGATGCTTTGCCAGCTAGTGTTGCTGAGGCCAAGACAGGTAGTGTCTAAAATCAATCCTTTTTTACTTGGTCTTGGATCGGCGGTAGATTGTTCTGTCACTGTGGGGCCTGAAGCTGCTACAAATCTTTTGGATTTCTTCCCCATTTGGCTTAAATTGGTTGCTTCGGAGGAGCTCTGCGTAGGAGATAAAATGAATGTAATACAGAGAATAGGTGGTGCGAACTAAGTATGAAAGAGTTATATAAGTCAATGAATAATGAAGGATTAAAATAATACTGTCGTGGATAGAATCTCTGAAGATATTTTGGCATAATTGCTCCATTAATTGGCCACTTAATCCTGTCAATCATTTAAATGCCCATCATATTGTTTATTCACCGAATAATTCAGTTAAGCGTGGCTTTGATTTTTTGGCGGTCAATCACAAGTGAATCGCTATCGGGAATAAAAAGGATTTTAATAATAATCTAACATAATATACTCAAGCCTTTTTCAATATTTTTTGAAATTTGTGCTTAGCTTTATCGCAATCGCAATCGGAGGAATGTTTGAGTAGTTACATTTGTGTCATTGCAAAATCCCCGATCCCCGATGGTGATAAAGCTAATTCGCATCGGGAGTTTTGGAAGGGTGCCTTTTGTTGTGTGTATGCTATATTCCCCGATCGTCAATAGCAATATCGCATCGGAGAAAAGAGAGAGGGCCTTTTGTTACACTCGCTTACCTTTCTCGATATCCGATAGTTATTCACTTGTCGGATCGGGGCAAACCAATGGGTCTTTTTGTTATGCATCCTTTGTTGTTGCGATATGCAATCTTGCGATCGCTTTATCGCAATAATAAAGAATTATTCATTTATTTTATAAGACCGATTTATGTTTATTCAAAAGGTTTATAGTGTATTGTTTCTTTCGTACCTTTTGAGGAATGATGAGTTGATACCAATTTTATTCATAAATCTAAAAGGGACCCATTTCATATTATAGCTGAAGGTAAAATTTTATGAATGGGAGGTTGTTGTACATCACAACAGTACCCCTGGAGGCTAAGGGCCTGGCCTTGGAGGACACTTGATCTTGTACTATTATGTTTGGTTTATGTGTGGTTTGCTTATCGACGTTATTTGGTAATATGATGTGTTTTGTAAGTTTACATCACATGCTCTGTTATGTTTAATTTATTAAAGTTTCTAAAGGCAGAACTATTGTATTGACTCTGCATTGTATCACTGTTTTTTTAGGTGTTGATATAATAATGCTAATCTTTACAGAATACTGTTGTTGTTTAATTACAGAGCCTTTGTGCTATGCATTTTCTCATTAACATTGCGGAATTCATCTCGGAAGTTATGTTCTTTGCGATTATTGGATCTATAAACAATGTTGTTCTATTTTGAAATTCAGTCGTACTCTTTCTAACTGAGATTGATAACTGGATCAGATTACTATTAAAGTGTGTCATGTGTATATATGGTTTTCAAGCGTTGTTCTATAATTCATCATTAATCAGTGTCGTTCCATTTTGGTGTGTTATTCAATCTGCCCTTAAAAGTGAAGGATTGTCGTTTGATTCCTATAGATTATGATTGGTGCATTTGAGCTTAGAGACTAAGGTGTTACTGTTTGTTTGACTTAGTTGCCGTTACAATTTATTAACTACTGTTCCATTTCAGGCTTGATGTTCTATTTCTTAATTATTGTTCCATTTCAGGTTTGTTGTTCTATTTCTTAATTGCTATTCCATTTCTTATCTGTCGTTTCATTTCTTGTCATTTGTTATCTTGGTGTGAAGAACGATCTCAGGCTATAGTGAACATTGACATCTATTGTCCAGCTACCAGATCCACGATATGTTCTCTGGTTTCCTTTTCCATTAGTTTAAAAAGGGATGGGTTATTGCTATCGAACCCTTTGCTGATAAATTGCTTAGTTTTCTGAATGTGTGGTTTAATCTTTTGAAGTAGTTAGTTGTAAACAAGCATTCGTTTACTCTTCTATTTTCGAGCACTGTGCTACTAGGATTACTATGGCAAATGATAGCCTCAGACTGAGACACTCATTGAAATAACAAAATGTTCCTGGATTGAAATATTAATGTGAGGTAATTAGAGGTGAAAGAGACCCTTTTTATACCTCCACATTTTGGCGTCGTTGCCGGGGAAAGAGTGTAGCCATTTGTTCTTTCTTCAGAGTAGTGTAGAACCTGTTAGGGAAGAATTGGGTTTTGAAAACGGAAGGTAAGAACCTATGGGTGGAGCATGCAACAACCCTGCTCTTCTGCTCGCTTTCCTACAGATTTGCTGTTGTTTTGTTTGCGTAGAATTTAGTAGTTAATTTGTGTGCATGAGTAAATAGAAAAAGCCATAAAATAATTCCAAACCTCTACCCAAGCCAGAAAAAGCTAAGGGGCTGGTGACCATTGGCTGACCAATCTTCATAGATGAAATATTCAAGAAAGTAGAATCTCAGCCCTTAGTAGGACCCAGAAAAGTTATTTCTAGATAGCCTACTAGTTCCCTTCAGGCCATAGGATCACCATCTATAGCCTTTGTTGAGGTGCATAGCCAAACTAAAGAGCAGGACTTTCAAGAAATCGAAAATTCTACTCCAAAACTATTGCAGGAAGGGAATTTCAGTAATCTTTGTGAAAGAGGAGGAGAGACAGGGGAAACCGAGGAACCTAGATCTCCTCTTGAGACAACTCAGCCATTGAATAGCCCAGACAAGGGAAGTGCTGCAAAAATCAATTTTGAAGAAACTCAATCTCCTCAGGCATTAGGCACTCTCATTATCCCAGATAGAGGAAGTGCTATTAAAACTATTCCTGTTAAAGCCATTCCTCCTCAACCTAGAAATACCCTCCTAGATATCCCAGAGGGTTATTGGCATATATTTGACCAAATGGCTCAAAACTAGCCAAACACCCAAACCTCTACATTACAATACCCCATAGTGGATTCTGCAGCAAATGCGCCTATGAAAGCAATCCCTCTTCAACATATCCCTACATTCCATGGTCTTACATCAGAAGACCATGATGCATTTCTATTTGAATTCGATGTACTATGTAGGGGATATGATTACACCACCGGCCCCCAGAAACTGAAATTGTTTCCCTCTACATTAAAATGGGCTGCTTTAAGATGGTTTATGGGATTAGGTGGCAGGGTTATAAATAACTGGGATCAAATGAAATAATCTTTTCTAAGAAAATATCAGGACTATTGCAGGTCTAGAGAACTGAAGGACGAAATATTCCAGATGATAGCTAGACCAAATGAAACATTAGAGGAGTATGTGGAATGTTTTCAGTATAATCTTCAAAGATCTCCTTATGCATCACTGTCTTTACCTGATAATGTGTTAAAAACAACATTTATAAGGGGCATGAAGGAACAATGGCTTAAAACATTAAACATTATGGGAAAAGGAGATATTTATCAAGAAAGTTTTGCTGACATTATTGATTTATGTATCAGGAGCTCGAGAGGCAGCACAAGAGTAAAACCAACAGAACATGATCAGTTTGTAAGAGATAATAAAATTTTGACAGAAGGAGTAATGCGTGTAGAAATTGGAAATTTATTGGAAAATTTTAAAATTGGTATACTAGGGACACTAACTACACAAATTGATATTATGCAGGCCAAACAGAAGCAAATGGAGGAAGAACAGAATTTGGCAATCTTCTGTCCCCGATGAAGGAAAAAGCATAGCCATAAGGAGTGTCCACTGGATGCAGTCCAAACATGCGCCATCTACACAAAATATCACCTTACGGAAAGCTGTCCCTCACTTCATGGATTAAAAGAAGTATATAAGGAAGTAGAAGAAGAGCTAGAATCAGTGTATTTGCTCAATCAGCGCCGTCAGTGGTAGCCACGACAATCTAGTATGTTTCTAGACCCAATTTCTTCTTTTCAGCCTCTGCAATATAATGCTCAACAATATAAGATGTGGCAAAGTCAATTTCAATCCCCGTTTCCAAACTGGTCGCCACGGTCGTTTTCTTCCTCAACCCCGTGGCTGAATCAGGCAAGCCAACTTGGTTGGACAAATCTTCCTTATACCCCACCATATTGGCAAAGTAACGCATGCCCACCACAATGAACTACCCCTACTTCACAAAGTCCAGTTTAGCAGACAAACTGGCAGAGACCGATGCATCAGCCAGTAGGAACCATTCCGCTCCCTCAACCTACACTGCCAGCCTTACAACAAAATCCACAGTCTAATCTGAGACCGCAACTCCTAGCCCAACCCAATCCCAATCCAAAATAACAGACCGGTCCAATCTGTCCAAATCATAGAAACACCAGAAATAGGAGTTGATCTGAGGGAGTGTAATGATCTTTAGTTAAGATCTGGGCATATTATTGAAACCGAGGGAGATAAGACAGTGCAGGTTAAAAATCAGTTACCCAGAGAACATCTATCACAAGAAGAGGATGTGAATAAACAACAAACTCATAATCAAGCAACTTCATCCTCTCCCCCGTTTCGAGAATGATTAGCCATACCTCGACCTATACAATATCCTCATTTTGACATTCTGGGAGAATTACAAAATTTGTACATAAAAATTCCATTCCTCCAAGCCATTCAAGACATCCCGATATACGCAAAAACTATCAAAGAATTGTGTATAAAGAAACCACGGAGGAATATAACAAATAATCCAAGAGTCCAAGTAGTCGGCACTCTATCTGACTTATTATCTGGAAAAGAAACACCCATTAAATACGAAGACCTGGGAAATCTAATAGTAACTGTGTAAATTTATGGTCATACCCTTTCCAATGCCTTAGTTGATCTAGGAGCTGCAATCAATATATTAACAACCACTACTTGCCAAAAGCTAGGCATTACATCTGTACAACCCACCACTACCTTGCTAGAAATGGCTGAATGATCTGTGGTTAGGCCAGAGGGAACACTACATGATGTCATGGTCTCTATTGACTCCTGCGAATATCCAATCGATTTTCTGATAATAAATTGCAAAACCTGACTTGATGGACATCCATTGATTTTAGGTAGACCTTGGGTTTCCATTACCGATGCTTATATTGGCTGTCGGCAAGGAGATATGACCATAACCAGAGGAGCAGATATCAAGAACTTAGTTCTATATCCTCTAGCGTAGCCAAGTGTCACAATAGTTAAAACTAATAGGCACCCTGTATCATACCTTACTGATAACATTAGATCTCCATTAACTATACAAGAGGCACTTGATTTCAAAGACCAAACAAAGGACAATGCCATTAGTAATTTCATTAGTCCAACTGAACTCACATCCCGCACACAATTTCACATGACAAAAGCAACATTTGATAGTGAATTAGAAGAATATCCTCTTAAAGATACACATGATCATACAATACCTGTTACCTCTGTTGCAAATAGTAAAATTGTGGAAATTGAACCGGGAAAAACCTTAAACATTAATGCCAACCTCATACCCGAATAAGAAATGAAGCTCATCCATGTGTTAAGGAAATATAAAGAAGCATTTGCATGGGACTACCCTGATATGAAAGGAATTGACCCCAAATTATGTACACACCACATTTATATAGAAAAAGATGCGAGGCCTATTCGTCAGCCCCAGAGGAGACTAAATCCTCATCTAAAATATGTGGTAAAAGTTTAAATTCAAAAACTTTTAGATGTCAGTTTCATCTATCCTATCTCTCATAGTAAATGGGTCTCTCCGCTTGTGGTGGTACCAAAAAAGAAAGGGAAATGGAGAATCTGTGTGGACTACAGAGAGCTAAATAAAGCAACACAAAAAGACCACTTCCCTCTCCCATTCATCGACCAAGTATTAGACACTTTGGCAAGAAAGAAATTATTTTCTTTCCTGGATGGCTTCAGTGGATACAATCAAATTCAGATTGCCGCTAAAGACCAAGACAAAACTACTTTTACTTGTCCTTGGGGAACATTTTCCTATCGAGTTCTACCTTTTGGCTTATGCAATTATCCTACCACATTCCAAAGGGATATCCTCAACATTTTTGTAGATTTAATAAATGAAGGACTTGAAGTATACATGGATGACTTTACACCATACAGAGATGATTTCGATCCAACATTGGATACACTAGAAAAAGTCCTACCACGCTACATTGCTACCAGGCTTTGTTTAAGCCATGAAAATTGTTATATGATGATGACTGAAGGACTTATCCTAGGACACTATATTTCAGTAGCTGGCATTCAGGTAGACGCAGCCAAAATCCAAATAATTTTTCTTATTCCCACTCCTACCACTCAAACGGAGGTAGACAATTTTCTTGGATTTTCTGGTTATTATAGGAGGTTTATAGAACACTATTCACACATTATTGCACCTTTGTATGCACTAACTGGTAACGTTGATTTTCTTTGGACAGAAAAATGTGAACACACTTTCAAGGATCTGAAGAAGCTTGTATCCACAGCCCCAGCCCTTTGAGGACCAAATTGGGATTTTCTATTTCAGATATCATCTGATGCCTCAGATACAACCATTGGAGAATTCCTTGGGCAGGAAGAGGATAAAAAACCATATGCAATTTATTACATCAGCAAAAATTTATCCCGTACTGAATTAAACTACACTGTTACTGAAAAATAATTTCTAGCTGTAATACATGCTATCAATAAGTTCAGACATTACATTACTGGATATCCTGTTATCTTGTACACAGATCATTCTTCCATAAAATATTTGGCAAACAAGCCTATCACAAATGGCAGAATAACTAGATGGCTTATTTTATTGCAGGAATTTGATATTACAATCAAGGATTGACCTAGAAAAGAAAATCATGTAGCCGATTTTCTCTCGAATGCCAAAGCTAATCGATGCAGCAGCAGTTGAAGATCAATTTCCTGAAGAGCAACTATTTGTTGTGGTTGTTCAAACACCATTGTATGCTGATGTTTCCACTTACCTAGCAGTAGGTAAACTACCAAACCATCTAACCCCTAATGAGTGAAAACAGATTGTTCAGCTGAGTGCTCGATTTTCTTGGATTGGGGGTGATTTGTTCCACACAGGGGAAGACATGCATATCAGGAGATGCGTTCAAGAAGATGAAATCTTTGACATTTTAAAATCCTGCCATGACGGACCATGTGGCGAATATTTCGCCGATCGTAGAACTGGACATAAGGTGCTGCAGATAGGGTATTATTGGCCCACGATTTTCAAAGATGCAAAGAAATTCGTCCAAGCCTATAATAGTTGCCAAAGAGCAGGATGCCCTGGTCAGTCTGCCTCTGAAACCATAGCTATTCATTGAACCATTCGAGCGATGGGCTCTTGACTTCGTTGGACCAATTAACCCATCATCAAACCAGAAAACATATATTTTGGTGGCAACAGAATATGTCACCAAGTGGGTTGAAGCAGAGGCATTGCCAAGAGCTACAAAGGATTCTGTCATACAGTTCATGTTCCATCTATTTGCACGTTATGGCCTTCCAAGAGAGATAATTATAGATGGTGGACCACAATTTGCTGGGAACAAAATAGCTGCAACACTCAACAACTATCATGTCCAACATAAAATCACTACTCCATACCACCCATAGGCAAATGGGCAGGTAGAAAGTAGGAATAAAATAATAGAAGCAATCCTAATAAAAACCATTGCGTCACATAGACGTGATTGGGCTGCCAGACTACCCAAAGCACTATGGGCTTATAGAACAACGTGGAGAAGTACCATTGGTTACTCACCTCATCAATTAGTGTTTGGAAAAAAACCCATTTTCCCCATAGAATTTGAAATCCAAACATTACGAACAACACAGGAAGTTGGCTTAGATCTAACCGAGGCACAAATTAATTGATTACAACAGATCGATGAGCTAGATGAAATTAGGCTCTCTACAGTTCAAAACACTTCCCTGATCCAGCAGCAACAAGCTAAATGGCATGATACTCTCATTAAAAATAAAGTCTTCCACAAAGGAGACTAGGCACTTTTGTACGACTCAAGTTTCAGGACTTCCCCAGAAAACTTCAGAATCGTTGGTTGGGACCATACGAAATCCAAAAAGTACATGACAATGGTACCCTTACTCTAATCACTATTGATAGTTCTGGATATGCCTTCAAGGCAAATGGCCACCAAGTTCGTCTTTATCGCAAACCACTCACTCGGGAGTCCTTCTGCTAGCAGCTACGCCAAGACTCTGATATGGAAATTTTGGGGAGGGAGAGAAGTCTTCCTCACTTGTAATTCATTAAGAAATTTATTTCTTTTCACAGTTTGTACATAATTTCTTTTATTTTGTTAAATCATTTTTGTACATATTTTTGAATCAACGTTTTTCCGTTACTATTTTTGTTGTTCCTTTTCTCAAAAGAACAACATTTTCTTCCGGTTGTTCCTTTTTCAAAAGAACAACACCCTTTGGATCAGCGGTCATTTTGCTGTAATTTTGTTCTTTTTCTTTATTTTTTTGTTATGTTGTTCCTTTTCCAAAGGAACAACATTTTTTATTTATGTTGTTCCTTTTCCAAAGGAACGACATTTGTGTGCTTGGTTGTTCCTTTTCCAAAGGAACAACATTTTCGAGTTCTGCTGTTTCTTTTCCAAAGGAACGACATTTGTTTTCTTTGTTGTTACTTTTCCAAAGAAACAACATTTTCGAGTTCTGCTATTCCTTTTCCAAAGGAATGACATTTGTTTTCTTTGTTGTTCCTTTTCCAAAGGAACAACATTTTCGATTTCTGCTATTCCTTTTCCAAAGGAACGACATTTGTTTGCTTTGTTGTTCCTTTTCAAAGGAACAACATTTTCGATTTCTGTTGTTCCTTTTCCAAAGGAATGACATTTGTTTGCTTTGCTGTTCCTTTTCCAAAGGAACAAAATTTTCGATTTTTGTTGTTCTTTTTCTAAAGGAACGACATTTGTGTGTTCTGTTGTTCCTTTTCCAAAGGAACGAGATTTGTGTGTTTTGCTGTTCCTTTTTCAAAGGAACATCATTTTCAATTTCTGCTATTTCGTTTTCAAAGGAACGACATTTGTGTTTTCTGTTGTTCCTTTTCCAAAGGAACAACATTTTTGGTATTTTGTTATTCCTTTTTCCAAAAGGAACACAACTTGCATGCTTTTTCTCTCCCTTTGAAATAGCTCGTTCCCCTTGCTTTTCTAAATTAAGGATGCTTATTGTTCCTGTTCTTTCAAGTCTTTTAGAATACAGCTATGCACTTATGCAATGGATACAAAATCACAACATACTGAAATGAGTGAATGATAAAATCGCTATCTTTATAAGAAATTGCTCTGAATTGGTAAGAGGATAGAAGGAAGGAAACACTTATTCGTTATCTTTTGTTGTCATTGTTCTACTAATTCTTCTATGATTGGTTATCTTTATCATGTTGGTCCCTTTTAATCCTCTTTGATTATTATTCAAGAATAAGAGCAAAGGGTTTATATTTTCCTATTGAGATGTTAAGACTTCTTCCACCATTCCTACTCTTAAGGAGTGTTGAACCACCCTTTTTGTATAAATAGGGAAACTACTTTATGAAAAAGAAAGAAAAAAGAGCAAACAATGATGTCTTAATGACTTATAAATTGTCAAATGCGGGATAGGGGGTCTCATCAAGAGCCAGCCTACCATGATCATGAGGACGAAAGCGAAGTGGCATTCCCACTATGGCCACCACACCAGGGATATGGTCCAAAAGGTATATCAAATAAAGAACCCTTGGAACAGGAGGTCTCATCACGAGTCGGCCTGCCCACCTTTCACTCCTTCCTCGTGAATGGCATTATGGCTAACTGGTCACCAAGCCAGCATAATGGCCTACATTTTAACATCACACAATATTTCCTAAGCATACACAAAGGATCATGGTTCCATGGGTGAAATAAACAACTCTGCCAAGGTTATGGACACCTGTCGGCAACAGAGAACTGTTAATTGTATTGAAGTCACATTGTTTACACCAATAGGTAGTTATTAGTACCCTTTTGTTTCTTATGCCTTAGTAATCAATCATATATTATTTCCCAAACCATATAATGCATGTAAATCTATTATCACCAGTCATGACAAAATAGTTGACAATGACCGCATGAGACTCCGTATCCATGGCAGATGTCCTATCCCCAGCCTCGCATCATATCACTGCAGTCTCTTACGTATTAAGCGACCCAACTCTACGCCTCGATTTCGGTAATTTTCTACTTTTGTAAACATGGCATATTTCCATACGCTGTTCCTTAAGGACTTTGTTTTAGAACGAGTGTCGCTCCTTTATTTGACAGCTGGGATGACTTATCACATTGCTATGGGGGAGGTTAACCTCATCATTCCCTGGATTACGTGTCAGATCACTATTCGTGAACCTATGTACTGGGGTATAGCACAGATCAACGGTATAATATTTTTTATTTTTCTGCATGACTTGCTGTTCATAAGCCATTTCCATTGTATACTCTGCAACATTAGATTTTGAGTGAGTCTTGCATCTGTCAGCCTCTCTGTGTTTCAACAGCGTGAACAACTGTCGTTCCATTGAGAGTTTACAACGAAACCATAAACATGGGAGGAAGATCGATTCATAGAGAACCACAGTTGTTAACAATCTCTGCTGCTACCCGGGAAATCCTGGCAAGAGCAGGGTGGCTGACTTATCTCAACAGCTTACAGGAATCCAACGAGACTGTGGCAATTGAATTCTTGTAGAACTTGCAAGAGGATCACTCCATAGTGAGGGGGAGATGCATAGCACCGATGACATAATCCCAGAAGTCTTGGGACTACCAGCCGCTAGACCTGTGTGGATGTTAAATAAGTAGAAATGAAAGAAGAAGCCGAGCAATTTGAGGAGGAGGAGGAGGAAACAGAACATCAAGAAGGTAGCCCATTAGAAGACCCATTGGGAGAAGATGAACTGGCCAAAGTTCTGGCCAGTATGGGCGAATATGGCCAACCTTCCAGTCCATTAGATCTGCATGCCAAGGAGGAACCTGAGAAGGGAAATGCACCTGAAGAATCACATGCAGAGGAGGTAGAAGAAGAGAATCTGCCTGTTCACGATAAAAATATGACAAGAGATGCTCAACAGTAACAATTTGTTCCTAGCCAGACGACACCAGGAGAAATTCCGGAGGAAACGGGGGCAGAAAAGGAGGTCACCCAAGAAATAACAGAACCAGTTATGGTTCTTTCCCCAGAGCAACCAGAGCAGAGCAACGAAGAAGCACCCCAGAGAGAAAATGAGGGAATTAGTCATAGTCTACGCCGCACTGAACAACCTGTTGTTTCTTCTAAGGAAATTGCGGAAATTAAGAAATGGCGAAAGGAACAACAAAGACCACTAAATATAATAGTTAAGCTCCACCAATAGATTAGGATTCTAAAAGCAAGGAAAAGGGTAAAAAGGACTTCAGGAAGGAAAAATGCAACCATTCCAACAAAACCTCTCAAGACAAAGGGGTGGAGGACCAGAGTCCATCCTGCTATTCAAAACCCTGTCGAAAACTAGGCTATTGTTCCAAATGATGCTGAGGAGCAAACTATTGGTCCAATTAAAAAGTAACAACAATGGACAGATATCCACGTTAAGATAGAAATGGATGATATGTTGACCTACGATAAGGAAATTCAAACGGAGACACCACCTTCGGGAGTGATAAGAGTCATGAACGCAAAACAATGCAATAGGAAAATTCAAGTAAAACTCTCGGCCTCCACTGCCGCATGGGAAAGAGATCCGAAAATGGTAACCCTACAAAGGGATTTGAAGCAAGCTCAACAAGCAGCAGAAAAGCTTATAGAGCAAACGAGCCCTCGAGAAAAGTATGAAAAGCTATAGCAGCAACTTAGGAACGTCAATCTATCCAAAAGCCAGGCCTTTGAAGGGTGGCGAAGGGAAGAAGAAAAAGTCGCGAAGGTAACTCGTAGGTTAGATATAGTTATCAAACAGATGGATACCTTATGTTCTTTATACGATGATGTCCTAGCATGTAGAGCCCCTGCTAAGAATTATGCCTTGTTTTTAATGGAACGATATTTGCAATTGAAAATAAAGGTTGTTAAAGTAGGTGCTCCCATACAAATTAACACCATCGAAGATTTTATAAACTGTTGTAAGCACTACGGGATAAAAGTTCAGAGACTACTGTGTGAGTTTTATTTACATATGTTGGTTTTCAAGCCTCTGTGGAAGTTCTTTGTAGCTTCATGTTCCGGATTATCCACAGTTTCCAGTTTAGTCTGTCGACGTTTCGAACCCCAACGGGGGTCCATCATCAGGACGCTTCTGAAGGATAGAAATGAGATTTACATAACCTTGTATTAGACCAGGAGACCAAGCTGAACCCTGGCCCTTTTGTTGGGGATATCCAATCACAGGCATTTATTTCATTTGGGGTTAATCAAATTAAATGGCTTAAAGCTTATAATTCTTTCCAAAGACAAGAAAACGGATTAGATTTGTGGATAAGAGTTGAGCCTAGGGATCCAGTACAGTTCTGGAGAAAACATAGAAACCTCATGAAGACTCCAGGTGTAATTGAAGCATTAGGACCCATACATGATGCAATCATTCGACAGGGATTAGAATACTTTTTCTCTATAAAAGACCTTGCCATTGATGTGGCTAAATTTTGGTATCAGATCTCTAATCCGAATATCCAGCTCAGGAAAATTTTAAATTAGCCACCAACTGCTTGCACATCTATGGCGAAGTCATTTTGAGGGTAGGGCTATCCTGGTTAGGATATAGGTTCTGGAGTCCAGTTATTTGGCACCCTGCACCCGAATACCAAGCCCTGTATGAGATGCATGAGGGTCAGATAGGCCATTTATTTGAACACTTAGTTATGCATCATGGATGTAGGCCTTCACATGAGATTCCATCTCCATCCTACTCACTCACTGCCTTACATGTCAACTACAATGTTTTCATGAGGGTATGAAAAAGGGTAAGCAAGGGGGTGTGTGGAGTACTAGAGAAGGTATGTTTTTGGTAATTATTTCAGCATCATTTAATTAGGACTTACAAACCTTTTGCATCATGAACTAAGAAAACGATAAGGAATTGTAATAGAACATGTGAGATTAATATGCAAGATGAAAACACTGACAATTGTCATTTCCTTATGCAGGAAGAAGGAAAAACGCGAAACTGCCATTCCAAAGGAAAGGACAAGGACGGGGTAACCGCTGTCCCTTTGATGGGGAACCGTATGCAAACAAGGCAACGAAAATCAAAGCGAATCAACCCTGGAAAGGAAGTGGAGATATCGGCTCAGTGCAGGAAAGAAAAGAGATGACTGAGGACTATCAGTTTGGCGAATCCCTCAGGATCCTTGATCCTGGGGATCGCTGCTTTAACTATTTCTGCACTTAGATACCTCCGCCTTCACCATTATAAAAGGGGTAGCACTGTTAGCTCGAGGAGAGTTATAATTTGTTATGTTTTATGTAATTTCATTTAAGATCAAAACTTTGACCATTGAGTCTCATTAAGAACTGATCTATTGTAATTTCGCTTCATGAATTAATACAAACTTTGTTGCTATTTTATCTTTGAGTCTAGAATAACTTCAAGCGGTGTAGCCCTAGAGGCTAAAGGCTCGGCCCTGGAGGACACTTTCTCCTATACTATTACATTTGGTTTATGCGTGGTTTGCTTATCGATGTTATTTGGTAATGTTATGTGTTTTGTAAGTTTATATCACATGCTCTATTATGTTTAATTTATTAAAGTTTCTAAAGAAAGAACTATTGTATTGACTCTGCATCGTATCACTATTCTTTTAGGTGTTGATATAATATTGTTAGTCTTTACAGAATACTGTTGTTGTTTCATTACAGAGCCTTTGCGTTGTGCACTTGTTCATTAACATTACGGAATTCATCTTGGAAGTTATGTTCTTTGCGATTGTTGGATCTATAAACAATGTTTTTCTATTTTGAAATGCAGTCGTACTCTTTCTAACTGAGATTGATAACTGGATCAGATTACTATTAAAGTGTGTTGTATGTATATATGGTTTTCAAGCGTTGTTCTATAATTCATCCTTAATCAGTGTTCTTCCATTTTGGTGTGTTATTCAATCCGCCCTTAAAAGTGAAGGATTGCCGTTTGATTCCTATAGATTATGATTAGTGCATTTGATCTTATAGACTAAGGTGTCATTGTTTGTTAGACTTAGTTGCCATTACAATTTATTAACTACTGTTCCATTTCATGTTTGTTGTTCTATTTCTTAACTGCTGTTCCATTTTAAGTTTGTTGTTCTATTTCTTAATTGTTGTTCCATTTCTTATCTGCCGTTTCATTTCTTGTCATTTGTTATTTTGTTGTGAAGAATGATCTCAGGCTGTAGTGAGCATTGAAATCTACTGTCCATCTCCCAGATCAATGATCTGTTCTCTGGTTTCCTTTTCCATCAGTTTACAAAGGGATGGGTTATTGCTACTGAACCCTTGACTGATAAATTGCTTAGTTTTCTAAATGTGTGGTTTAATCTTTTGAAGTAGTTAGCTGTAAACAAGCATCCATTTACTCTTGTATTTTCGAACACTGTGCTACTAGCATTACTCCGGCAAATGATAGCCTCAGACTGAGACACTCTTTGAAATAACAAAACATTCCCAGATTGACATATTAATGTGAGGTAATTAGAGGTGAAAGAGACCCTTTTTATAGCTCCACATCGGCCAAGGTCAAAGAATATGGTAGATATGTATGGTGGAGAATCCTTTGGAATGTATTGTTCTTCCTTGATGAAGGTTTGGTATAAACGGGCAAGTTTGATTGAGGTGAGTGTAGGGTATCTATTCAGCAAATCTCCAATAGAAAGAGTGGTTAGGCTTTGGCTTGGTTGTAATTGCAACATTTAATTTATGGACTCAGCAATGATGGTAAATAATATAGAATGATCAGGGGTCATCACTCTTCTTTGGTTGGGATTGTAGTTCTTATGGCAATAATGGATAATCTTAGGGAAGATATGAACTCTGGGGAACTGGTACTTGGGTAAACCTGATTCCCAAAGCCCTATATAGTCTACATGGTTCAGGTACTAGTCTTTGTACCTGCAATATAGTTTCCAAGAGGATTCTTGGATAGAGGTATCCTTAGTCTGAAAATCTTTATTTGTTAATGGGAGATGGGCTACATATCCGTGAGGAGTAGAAATGGGCATGACATTTAATGTAATTGGGGCAAACATCCTTGGTTCTTGTGGATTCAAGGATGGGGACAAAGGGCTTTCAGTGAAATTGCAGAAAGCTAGTTTAATTCAGAGTATTTTGGAGTCACTGGGAAACTATTTCACTGAATTACTTAATAACTGGAAGAAATTTAGTCTAGGTTTTGGAATAAAACAGTGTTTCTCAATGAATTTGGGTAAATACCTAGTCTTCAGCTTTGAACGGAGTAATGGAAACTGTGCACTATTTGTAGGAATCACGAGTGACTGAGAGTTGGTTTGGAGTTTTAGCAGCTTCAATAGGTTGGTAGTTGAACGTGAGTTGACGGTTGCAAGTACTTTGGTGCTTGCATGGAGGTGTGAGCGGTCTTTTTCATGATAAAACAAAAAACAATGAGTTTTTTAGTTTTATTCGTAAAGTCAATGATTTTGGCAGGTACACTAGGAAAAGGATACTTGGCATTGAGCGGGGGACATGACATTTTGTCATTTAGCGGGAGGCAGTAAGTGGGATCATATAGCATCGCTTTTGGGATAAAGTGGCTTTGGGGGGAGGCCTCCCAATGCCATTCATTGGGCACCATGTAGCAACGGGGTGAATAGTGAAACCACCCATATTGGGTGGGCAAAGGTCAGCCTTCAGAGGCTAACTGATATGAGCGTTGACTGTTGGATGAAAAGGGGTCATATCGTATGGTGATCGGGTTGATGATTTGATATGCAGTTTAATGGAGGCACCCGACGGGGTTTTAATGCGTGGAGGGATTAATTAATTGCGGATTATGGATGTTTAATGATGTCAAGAGTGATTTCATTGGTGGGGACAAATTATTAATTAATCACTGATTGATTAATTAATTTCTTTTATTCGATAGTGGGTCATGGTTATTAATTAGTCGATGATCGACTTAATTAACCCCTTAATCAGTTTATTAATAAAGTTTACTTTTCAAACTTGGGGGCGAGATATTAACATATGGGTTTTTAATAAAATATACAGGAAAGGGATATTTTTTGGGATTTAATAAATAAAGTTAGAAGTTAATATGAAATGAAGGCGGAAAAGCGAAGTGTGCTAAGTATAATGTGTGTTGAATTTTATTTACTTTTATTATAACTTAAGCTAAATGCGCATTTGTGGGTTTTTGTGGAAAAGGGGTTTGCTTGGGGGTGATTACTTTCCCCAGGAAAATGATGCTTTTACCTTAGGAAAAGAGAATTTTTAGGGGAAATGAGTGAATTATGGAGGGAGTGAATGTTTATGAGGGAAATTTAGTACTTATACCCTATAAGTTATTGGGCCAAGGGTACAATCCCTCCAGAAGTCTGAGAAATTCTCTAAGCCCCTTTAACTTAAGGTTTTAGGTAGTTTATAATTTCTTAAGGGAAATTAGTAAAATTAAGGGTGAATTGAATGGGGAAATTAATCACTTGACTTTGTGTAAATGCTCAATTATCATCCATACTTTAGCAACTTGATGGTGAAAGTAAATGATATGATTTTATCTAACCAATCATCACAATTGTACAACCATGCAACTACTTACCCATCTACTCATCGTACCATTGTTTTTCTACTTGCTATTAGGGTTCACTTAAGCAGGAAAACCCTTATCAAAATTTTCATTTATTTTATAATAGAAATCTATCTAAGTCTATCCTTATTACATCCAAGGGCTCAGATTAAACAGTTGACCTCCTTTTATTTACTCTACCTACCTACTTATCTGCGAAGATTAAATAGTTTGGTCAGATTTTATTCTCTATCTACACACATGAAATTCAAAACGTGGAATAACCAAGATTAAAATATTTGATTACCATGGATTGTGGTATGAATAACAAGTTGCACACAGTCATTATTATGCAGAAAAGTAAATAGTAGTGGCATTTGGACTTGCACACTTTCATGGTCTTTTTTTTTTGGGGTTCATATTTTCATCTTTTTTTACCTTTCTTTATTCTTTTTGTCCTTTGATTTTTCTTTTAGGACATACCCTCTTTACATTTTTTAATTTTCCTGATTTTTTGAATATGGAAAACATTTGCAGAAAGAAAAGGTATGTACATATTACAGTTTTGATCTCAGCCATTCAAAAATTATGACACTTATTGGTATAGGAACATAACGGATGTATCATGGACTAAGACTAACAAGTTCATCATACAAAGGTAAGGTGACAGATAACCAAGTAGGGATAGTTGTACAAACCCTCTTGTACTTTACCCAGCTCGTTTCATGAGTCACACATGGCTTCATGTGAGCTAACCTATAAAATAAACAAAAAAGCAAACTAACAACAAAGCCAAGCAAAAGAAAAAGCAAAAATGAGAGAAAAGCAAGAAAATAAACAAGCAACAAAGCATGAAAGAAAACAAGAATGCAAGCAAACAACTGAAAGAAAACACTATTCCTACTCCTACACTAATGGTGCATGGGCCTAATCACATGAAGTGATACTTCCAATGCAGCCACCGACGCATTGGCATGTGGGTGAAGGCTTGGTCTTGAGTAACCCAATTGTGTGGACCAACATACAAGAAAGATATAAAAGTGAAGACAACCACACTTCATGTTTCAAAGTGCCCACATGACATAAATAAGTGCATGTGCACGATGAATAGTTCATCGACTTATCATGGTGTTGTGTGACACTACGTGTAACTTTGAAGAAAAAGCACACTCTTGATTGAGACATGCAAGCAAATGAAAGAATCAAAGATAACTTGTGTCGTGAATGAGTACTTGCAATGTAAGACTCATCCAATGCATGAGCAATGGGATCATGCAATTTTAGTGGAGGAAGTGTGATCTATGTGTGAGATGGATCTTTAATGCATACAGACAAGTGATGAGGAGCCTTGGGTGATTGAATAGTTTCATGATCAGAAGTGAGATTGACCCCAAGAGAGCGAAGGCCTGACATAACCATCAACTTGGGTTGGAGTGCCTTGACAATCTTGGGTGTCTCAACTTCATCATCAGGTAGATCATCATAAATAGGTGGCTTCGAAAGATCAACTACGATAGATTCATGATTGTAATAAAAAATGGAAGAAAATGAATCACAACCACCATGATCAGAAAAATTAATGAATTCTTCGACATCATCATGATCAGATGAATCAAACAAAGGGGTAGATGAAAAGCGAACGAACTCATCCTCTGTGTTTCTAGAAAATATAGATGAAGAATCAAGTGGATATTCAATGAATAACTTATCATCTCTCTTGGGTGAATCCTATGAGTGATGAACAATGGGTGCATCTGTGGATGAAGACATAAATGCAAAATCATGGATGACAGGTTCACCAAAGAAGCTAGGAAAGAACAGAGGGGGCTCGAATAGAAGGAAGTCATCCTTTGCCAAGTGTTCATGTTCAAGCTCCCGCTCATACTTTTCGTGAACGACAGTGCATGTTGGTTGTGTAACACCAACTCCTTCAATGGGTTGTTCCTCGTTCACAAGTGAAGAGTCCAGAATTGATGAACACAAGACATCATTATCCAGAGGAACACCTGAGTGTGAAGACGGAGGTAGAAGAAAATAATGCATATGGGGACTCAAAGGACTCACAACCAACTCTCTTTGAAAATGGAGTGGGGAGTGATGTTAGGAGGGTGTGAAGAATGAACAAATGTTTGAACATGATCCTCAACATCACTAGGCAATGGTGGAACTGTTGAATGAAAGGGAGGCGGAAAGTGTGTTGAGATAGTGCCTTTTCCCACATGGGATTACTCAGTTCCATCAACAAAGAAGGTTGAGTGAGGCTTGACATCAAGCTTCCTCTTGGGATGGGCATATTTCTTAAGACAATACTTGAACTGGTCCCATAGGTAAGTGAACTTCATCTAGCTCCTCCGATCCTGAAACTGCAAGTCATAGAAGCGCTCCCAAAAATCAATAACGGATTCATGCAGAGCCCTCCATTCCTGTAGTAGTTTCCAGTCAAGATGGTCTGCATCAAAATGATAGAATGTGTCTTCAATAAGATCACAGAAGTGATCACATGAGTTCAAAGTGTCATCCAATAGGCTGAGCACCCAACGAAATGGAGATTCGTGAAGTGTGTATGCAAGCAACAACCCGTCTTGTTCGTCAATAAACTCATCTTCCTCATAAATCATGGAAATAAAGTTATGCAAGTGCTCATGCTAAGCCACTTTTCCTTCAGCATCATACATGTGAGTGGACAAGAGATTGAAAAGCTTCCCCAAGATGGAGACATCCTCACGACTCGAAAAACACCTCACGGGAAGAAGAATGCAAGGCTCCATGAAAGATATGCAAATGTTCAAAACTGGATGAGAGGACATGGCTTGTCATTAGGCCCTCCTTCTAGCACCAAAGATGTTGATGGTGCTAGACCCGCCAACATGTCAAGGCGATTTCCCTGGTAAAAGGTCCCAATTAGACCTCAGATCGTTTGGTGTAGGAGTCCTAGCAGTGGATCGTAAGGTAATGCCTTGAACGCGATGTTGCATAGAGGCAAGTAATATAACTCTGTCAGTAGCAAGTGTGTGACTGGTGCATAGTTTAAGGGAATGTGTACGATAGGTTCCAACACTTTGAAGGGATAGGAAGGTGAGTGTGGGTTGTGTAGGTTTTAAACCCATAAAAAATTACCTGCATACGAATTCTAAAACATAAAAAATAAACAATGTAAGACGATAACACATAAAACACATATACACAAAGATTTTCCCCTGGATACCAAAATCAATACTACCAGCTTGATTTTTCATTACATTTGTTTCAATGTTACAATACATATTTATACATGTCGAAGCATCCAATACCATGAACCGAAAAACCATCGCGTCCAAAACCATCGACCAAAAACCATAGGTATGTCTGCCCAACCTAATATAGGGTCAAAAAAATATTTTCTTGGGGCACTACCTCGGACCCCGTAGAGAGGGGCTACCCACCCCCCTCAAACCCCCCTGTGACCCCCCCACTGTGTAATTGGCAAAACGAAGGGGGGGGTCCACCCCCCCATTAACCCCCCAATTCACTACATAGGTTAGTCATGGAAAGAATATAACACAATCCAACACTCTCCCACTTGTTGTTTTCTTTCCACAGGGGGGCACAGGAGGGCTTAGTCATTTTTCCAGCCCTGAAATGCCCATTGTTTCTCTACACCAGGAGAACTTCTTAGAGCTCATAGATTTTGTCAATGCATTTGCAATATTCTTCAAAGTGTCCACCTTTACTAGCAACACCTTTTTGACTTCTATCATATCCCTCACAAAGTGATACTGAACATCAATGTGCTTTGTATTTGAATGATAAGCAAGGTTCTTTGCTAAGAAAATTGCACTTTGGCTGTCACAGTCTATTCTTATAGCTCCCTGTACTAACCCCATACTTAAACACAATCTCCGCAACCAAACTACTTCCTTGCTTGCATGAGTGGTTGCCATGTATTTTTCCTCTGTAGTTGATAGTGCTACTACAAATCGTTTCTTACTCATCCAACTTACTGCACCTCCAAATAGGTTAAACACATACCCACTTGTAGATCTTCTCTGATCTAGATCTCCAGCCCAATTAGCATCAAAAAAGCCACGAATATCCAAAACTTTGTCCAATCCTAGTCTTCCTTGGTAGCACAAACCATAATCACTAGTGCCACGCAAATACTTGAAAACCTGCTTCACTGTTGTCCAATGCTCCTTCCCTAGTTTTGATATAAACCTGCTCAATAACCCCACTACATGTGCAATGTCTGGTCTATTACAGACCATCACATACATCAGGCTACCAACTACAATTGCATATGGAACACGGGACATATCCTGTTCCTCTTCTTGTGTCTTGGGACACTATTCAACAGATAACTTTACGCCTACGGGAATAGGAACCTTTACCGGTTTACTATCCAACATATTTAACCTCTGTAATATTTTCTCATCATACATCCTCTGCTTTCACCAAAGCTTCCTCTTTTCCTGATCTCTTTTTATTTCCATTCCCAAAATATAGTTTGCAACACCAACATATTTCATGTTGAATTTGGAGGACAATTGGGTCTTCAAATCGTAGACTATTTCTTTGTCATTTCCAACCAGCAACATATCATCCACATACAAGACCAGATAAATAACACAGTCACCAATTAATTTAAAATACACACATTGATCTACTTTACTTTAGGTGAAGCCAAGTCCTCGTATAAATGTATCAAATTTCTAATACCACATCCTTGGTGACTGTTTTATCCCATACAGAGACTTCTTTAACTTGCATACCAGTTCTTTCCTACCCTTCACTGCAAAGCCTTTAGTTGCTTCATGTAGTTCTCCTCATCCAGATCCCCGTGAAGAAATGTTGTCTACACATCCATCTGTTCTACCTCAAAATCAAAAGCAGCAACAACAGATAAAAGTAATCTAATAGAAGTTACCTTGGCAAGAGGAGAAAACATATCACCAAAATCAATTCCTGGCACCTAGGAATAACCTTTTGCTACCAACCGAGCTTTGTATTTCTCCACCTTTCCTTCTGCATTTGTCTTCTTCTTGAACATCCATTTGCTCCCAATGGGTTTCCTTCTAGCTGGCAACTCCACCAGATCCCAAGCCTCTTTTTTGTGCAAAAATTCCATTTCATCAACCATGGCCTCTTTCCAGAGTTTTCCATCCTCTGAATCTACTACTTCCTTCACAGTTCTGGGATCATCAGCAGCAATAGATAAAGCAAAATTTGAATAGAAAGCAGATGGACTATACCTTTTTGGCTACCTTCTTTCTCAAACTAATCTTCTTACACCTGGAGTTTGTGGCTCGTCATCTTCTGATTCCTCCTCTGCTGTAGATTCTGATTCTTCCTCCTTTAGCTCAAACTCTATCTTCTGAGCTTCCTTTGGTTGGAATTCATGTTTAATAACATCTTTCACCTCTTTAAACACCACATCTCGGTTGTACAAAACCTTCCTTGTTGCTGGGTTCCAAAGCTTATAACCCTTTAAACCATTCTTATACCCAATAAAGTTTCACTTTTTAGATTTACTATCCATATTGGTTCGTTTCTCCTTTGGAACAAGTACATATGCATCACATCCAAATACCCTCAGATGTGAAAGAGAGAGTTTCTTACCAGTCCATACCTCTTGTGGAGTCTTATCCTCCAACGCAGATGAAGGTGATCTGTTGACTAGGTAACATGCTTTCTCCACTGCCTCTGCCCATAATTCTTGTCCTAACCTGACACCACTCAGCACGCTTCTTTCCCTTTCCATAAACATCTTGTTCATTCTTTCTACAACTCCATTTTGTTGAGGAGTATATGGAGTATTCTTTTTTCGTGCTATACCACACTTCTTAAATAATTCTTCAAATTCCTTACTGCAAAACTCTCCACCATTATCTATCCTCAACACTTTTATCTTCTTCTCTGTCTGGTTTTCCACCAGAGCCTTAAATTCTTTAAACCTGTCAAAGACTTGAGATTTCTTCTTAAGGAAATATACCCATGTATTCCTTGAGAAGTCATCTATAAATGATACATAGTACACAGACTTACCCAGTGATGGAGCCTTCACAGATCCAAACACATCATTGTGCACAAGCTCTAATATTTGTTTCGCCCTCTTACCACCAGAGGGGAAACTCACCTAATTCTGCTTCCTATATACACAATTTTCACAAAAATCACAATCCAAAGAGCTATTACTCATAAGTTCTACCATACCTTTACCATGAAGTATTTGAAGGCCCTTCTCTCCAATATGTCCAAGCGTTTGATGCCACAACATGGTCTTCTCTCCAGAGACCAGTAGATTTTGTGCTCCACTTTCAGGAACCACAGAACTGTTGCACCCATCAATACTAGTGCTCCTTGAACCATCTTGTAGGTATCCTTCTCAAACATTGTTTTTACACCTGCATCATCCATCTTTCTTATAGATATCAGATTTCTGGCCAATGCGAGAATATGCAGAACACCCGGAAGTGTTCTAACCCTTCCAATTTGCAACTTCAACTTTACTTTTCCACGACCAACAATTCTAGCCTTCCTATCATCCCCTAAAAGACATTACCACCATCATATTTATCATAATCACAGAACCACTCTCTATGGGGAGTGAAGTGAAAGGATGCACTTGAATCAATCAACCATGCCTCATGATCTACATGTGTACTTGAAGAAGCCAAGTACACATCCCCACCTTCATCTGAGGTGATTTTTTCCTTTGCAGAATAAACAACATCAGATCCCTTTCCTTTGTCAGGAGCTTTATATTTACAGTCCCTTTTGTAATGCCCTTCATTTCTGCATTTCCATTACACCACCTTTACAGGTTTTCCTGGAGATTTAGATCTCCATCTAGATTTAGATCTCCCACTCGATGACTTATTTTTGTTTCTATTTTGGGACCATCCTCATACAGATAAGGCATCACCATTCTGTCTCTCCATATTTTTCTATCTCATCTCCTCCGTCAGCAAGGATGAGACTATTTCATCAAACTACAAGGTAGTTGCATTGCTACCTATTGCAATAACTAGACTATCCCACGAATCTAGTAGGGAACACAACAAATTAATGCAATTATCTTCATATGAAATTTTTATATCAACAGACGATAACTGACTTACCACAATATTAAACATATTCAGATGCACTGTGACTGAGTCTCCATGTTTCATCCTCAGGTTATACAACGTTTTCCGTAGGAACAATTTATTCACCAGAGACTTAGATTGGTACAAAGTCCCTAACTTGTCCCACAAAGCCTTTGTCGTAGCTTCCCCTGATACATTTAGGAATACTGAGATTTGAGACACACAATCTTATTATGCTCTTTGCCTTCTGATCCAACTTCGTCCATTCTTTATCGGTCACTCCCGTCGGTTTAGTACTCGGATCTACCACGATCCGCTAATCTTTATCTAATAACAAATCCTCCATCTTGAGTTTCCACAACTCAAAACTTTGACCATTAAATTTCTCGATCTCTATCTTTCCACTTCTCACCATCTTGTTTTACCACTAGAATCGATCTCATAGATCTCCCATTGAACAGGGTCCACCACAGGTCTAAGTGAAACCCCTCAGCAGCAAAGGGGTCCCCTTGAAGCCAAAATAGCTCTGATACCAAACGTAGGTTTTAATTCGGTACAAAATTTACTTGCATATGAATTCTAAAACATAGAAAATAAACAATGTAAGAGCATAACACGTAAAACACATATACACAGAGATTTTGCCCTGGATCCCAAAATTGGGACTACCAGCTTGATTTTCACTATATTCCTTTCAATATTACAACACATATTTATACATGTTGAAGTGTCCAATACCATGGACCGAGAAACCATCACGTTCAAAACCATGGACCGAAAACCATAGGTAGGTCTGCCCAACCTAATATAGGGTGGAAAGAATATAGGTTGCACGTTGAAAGGGATCGGTCCCAACTCGGCTAGGAGCACACCACTCAAAGGACATGCATGTCTTCTAGCGGAGCAGTCTACTCGGATGCGGTAGTCATAACATACAAGGTAAGATAACACAAATAGCACTCACGGATCAGTCGGAGACGAGTGTGACAGTTGATATAGAAAGGTTCAGGAGAAAGGTCTGTCTGATGTCCGACAGAGCAGTCGACATGGATGGTGACATCATTATCAACATATGCAACAAATTAGCAACAAGATTCATATAATTGCATAAAAATCAATTCATATGCAAGTACATAAGTTAAACAACATATATCATTAAGGCAACCAGAACAATCCAAACACAATAACAACATATGCACGAAAATGTGTTGGTTGTTATTATTAAAGAAGTGTAAATCACAATCATACAATACACCATGTAAACCTGCTAGACCCAACAGTGGAATGTTAAAACCATATCCGCCTGCTCCTCCAAAGAGATGTACTATCCCCTTGTAGTGGAGAAGCCAAGGCGCGTTACAATATTGTCCAAGCCTTCTTCAAGATAGTTCTTGTAGAATATTGGCTGACCAAAAGCCTGTACAATGAGTCATGAGGGACTATTTATAGCAAAGGGTGGGGTGACCCTTGAGATTCCCCTTTGTGACAGTTCAAATACACTCATGACTCTTCACCTACTCTATGATTGTTACATCCAACCATTGACACTTGACTTACACTTAACATGACTCAACATTACAATGCAGATGTACTCATGTCAAATAACATGACTTGAGCAAGCCTTGCAAGAAATCACTAACGCTCGATCCATTGTGATGAGACCAACTCTTTGAAATTCTTGTGATAGTGAAGGTGGTGAAATGATGCCAATCTTGGTGGTTGCGATGGTGTGCATGCACCTCATGGTGGCATCTTCTTGAAGTGAACTCTTGCCTTCGTTGCAACTGGTGCATTGGTTCGGCCCCTTTCATCCAACTCATTTTCTAACGTGTGCATGGTCTTCTTGGGTACTGTTGAACTAGAAACAAATTGATGCATAGTGTTCGTGCTGATATTCAAGTGTGTGCTGGTGGTCATGTGCATCAACTTGCCAAAGTACATGTTCAGCCCCAGTTGGACTTTCTTCTTGTCTTCGCCTTGGTGAGTGTGATGAATGGATTGGATTGCATGCGTGTGCTCAATGACATGCATGTTGTTGGATCCCTTGCATGTAATCAACAACATTGCTCACCATGTTTGATCTATGTCAGTTGTTGGGATGAATCATTAACTTATACTGGCATAGTTTCATCTACGAGTGCATGTTGCACCCACTGTTGTTATGGTTCCTACTACAACTCATTGGATTGTCTGTGCATCTTCATGTTCTTCCTGAGTCGCTACTTCAACACATGCAACTCCTTATTTTTTCCATATTCTACCTTCACGCGATACTCATGTTGCACCATCACTTTCGTAGCCTGAGTCTCCAATGTTTCTTCCATTATCAGTGGATTTGCTTGATCTTGCAACTTTGCACCACCTCTATGTTGTCAACAACCTTCCTCTTGCATTCATTGTGTTCACTGCATTCGGTATCATGCCTTCAGCTGTTGTTCATGATGCTGCTCATTGTGATTGTTGCTTGATGTCCTTGTCCACAAACAACTTGATGTCTTCGTGAGTAGGTAAGACCACAGACACTTGATCGACTGCATCCCCAAACATGCTCCAAATGGTTTCTTCATCTGTGCTCTCTTGGGAACCATTGTACCTATACTGCTAAGAGTTAGATGAATGCATGTGATACCTCAAAACATGGAAAGACTCATAGCAAGCATTTTGTCAGTTGAGCACCAAAATGAACATGAGAATTGACTTGCAACATACTTGGGTGAATGATCATGAAGGTTGCACAATTTTGGCTAGGAGGTTGGGAGACCGATTGCCAAGACTACACAAGGCATAGTCTGGGCTGCTAGGAGACTATTTGACTACTAGAACTATGAAATGCACAATCTAGTCTAGCTCTGACTACTGGGATTGCATAATGTGAAATTCCAGCAGGGAAGGATTGCTGGCACAGGGACAGATTTGCACAATTTCTTGGGTCAAGTAGCCACTTTCCTCCATAAATGCGCAAAACAATCCTGGAGTCCAGTGCTGGGTAGGAATGCACAAATCGGGAGAGGAAGGTGAGTCTTCCTTTCGCAGATTGCGCAATGTGGCCTTGGTGAAGGTAGATTCTGGGTCAGGGTTGGCCCGAATTATCAATAGGTAATTTAAAGAAAGTATGTCAATGAATGAATGGAAACACTAAGTTATAGCAGAAGTGATTAATAGTGCATGCAAAAAATGAATGAAAGATTCGACAAACTGATCACTGTGCATGTGTGTGAGGCAGTTTGTCGGTTGGGAAAATGTCCGTGAAAAATAGTTTCATGCATGCAACAATAGTGAGATAGCAACGAAAACTAAAACAAAGCTAGAACAAGCTAGTATACATGTAAACAACAGAAAGAGTTCAAAGAAATCAAGAAAACAGTAATCATACAAGCGAAAACCCAAAAAGTGACATAAATGCAACAAAAGGCATGGGAAGCAAGCTTACACAAAAATAACTGAGTTGAATGTGCCTACTTCTCATAGATGTGATGTGGGATGTCAAATGTACAATGTTGATGTGAGGAATAAGCTATGAAACATCGAGTTCATGAGTTTTGATAACATCGAAATTGTGACGCACATGCCACAAATCTAGGGGAAGCGACACTTGGTGGGAGGTTTTTGAATTGCTCCTTGCATGTAACCTCCAACTACTAAACATAGATCCCTCACACAAGGGATGCCTTTGCATGCTTCCTTGGTAGAATCATCCTATGCATGCAAGTATATTTTTCTCGATCCTAGAGGGAACTGGCTAACTCAGTTGCAAATGAAAGTGACTGCTCGACTGTTGTTGAAAAATACACATTTCTGGCTGGGATCTGGGCTGGCTGCCTAGGAGATTTGCACAATTTCT
Source organism: Pinus taeda (assembly GCA_000404065.3). Classification (NCBI taxonomy): domain Eukaryota; kingdom Viridiplantae; phylum Streptophyta; class Pinopsida; order Pinales; family Pinaceae; genus Pinus; species Pinus taeda. The sequence goes on from APFE030019459.1 coordinate 100,943, forward strand.
ATGCAGGGAAGCTAACTTCTATCCAGATTTGCACAAATCCTAGGCTGAGCTACCTATTGCTGGGAAAATTTGTGCAAATCCTATTGGGAGGGTTGGCTGGCAGGATTGCGCAATCCCGAAGACCAGAAAGGTGTCTGAGAGGATTGTGAAATTTCTGGAGGGAAGGTTGGTTTCCCTCTAGAAGTGTGAAATTCTGAATGGGAAGCTACTTAGCCTGCAGCTGGACCATGTCTGGATGAGCAGCCTATGAAGGGAAGAGATCAAACTATGATCAACAGGCTGCCTTTGAGCAAGAAAGACATTCAAGCTTGAGGACTTGACGAAGCAAGGCAAGATGTTCTGACGGTTGGTAGGGAGGCTCCAAAATAGGTTAAGGAAAAATTTTGGAGGGTGGTTGTACCTACTACAATAGATTCCTTGTTTCCATAATTTTTCTTTCATTTTTTCTTGCCAACTTGAATGCCTTCTCTAATGAATCGGGTTCAAAAAGACAAACCTCGTGGGGAATGTTATCCTTTAAAGTCCCTATGAAGATGTCAATCTTCTTCTTCTCTAGAATATCATTTACCCTTATATTCAATATTGTCTTCAATGTGCTTTTCCATTGAACCCTTTTTTTTATATTTATCAATTTCCTAAAGAAGGTGTTTCACTTTGTATCCTCATAATGTGCTATCATTTCATCCATGAAAATTGACCAAGTGACAAGTGGTTTACGAGAACCAAGCCCTCGATACCATACAAAATAACTTGGTTATAAATATAAAGATGAAATACATACCTTTTGTAACAGTTTCATATCATGTATATCAAAATATTTCTCCATATGTAGTATCCGAGTTACTCGATCCTTGCCATCAAACTTCCTCATATCTATTTTTCTTGCTTTTAGGATCTATATCTTGCAACAACTTTAACTCTGTAATTTCAGATATCCAAGTTATGATATTTCATCTTATTGTAGCCCTCTAAGTCCTCTTTCCAACCCCATAGGTTTTATTGAGATTGAATTCTTCAAGGAAGAGTTACTCCCAATCTCCTAGGATGACCCGATTATAGACTCATTCAGTAGAGAAAACTTGTACGAAGTTCCACATGTGACTGTTTCAGCCTTTGGCCACTACAGTGATAGCCAACACATTAAATTTTGTCATATTTTTGTTTCTTTTGAAGAAATTTGGATCTGAAGCTCAGAGAGAAAGTTATGACGATTTTTCGAAGGTCACATGTTTGTGATGGAATTCAAGCGCCCACAAAAACCCTACCTTCCTTTGATCATAACTCTGAAAATATAGTGCGACATGATCTGAAGTTATGACACAAGGTTCCTCAAGCATTTTCTCAAATGGGTTTTAATTTCATATTCTACAATGTCATAGAAGCAAAGTTATAGGAAAAAATCTAGAATGAGCTATTTGAAGTAGCGAAACCCTGGAATCCACAGCTCTGATATCAAATTTTATGAAACCAACTCACAAAAGAGAAGAACAGATAGATCAATGACTTCAAAATAAGCCTCTTATAGGGAGAAACCTCCTTTAAATTACACAAATGAACAATTCTTGGATAATACAAATGAGAAAACCTCCTTTCTATATATAGGAGTCTAAGGGGTCACAATAAAATCAAAGCCGACATAACAATAATATTGTAAGGGCACAACAATAAAAATAGTGGGCTTTTATGGGGCACAATAATAACAATATAGGGACTACATGGGCACGATAATATGATAAGGGGGTTTCACTAAGAATAATAAGGGGCTACACTAGTAGTATAGGGACCTAACATGTGGTGTGAAAGCAAGGAGTGCTAAAAAAAGGGGCTCAGGTGAAGTGAACCATTAGCCAAGTTTAGAAGAGATAACTTGGTAAGGTGTTAGTTCGATTGCATGTTATTGTGAACAAGGTGAAGTTCATAGAAAAAGGAGATGAATATGACTATGGATAGTCATTTGTAAAATCCAAGGAAAACCCACAACAATTTTGTAATGGTTAGTGTAAGTGATGAATAATTTGAGAAAAATATTGATGCGTTGAAGGCACGACTTGATGTGTTGATGGAGCTGATACAAAATCATAAACATGGATGGATAACAAAGAGGAAAATTAGATGGCCAGTCAAGCAGACGGTTGCAAGAAGACAGAAGCGCAAGTTAAATTTTTTGTTAAGGGATGTCGAAACAATCCAAATAACCGAGATGAATATATGCATTGGTGAACTAGAACAAGGACTGATGCTTCGCGAGGACAATGATGATGCTAAAATTAAATATATTGATATGAACATGGATTCAATTCCCACATATGCTGCTACAAGCTATTTAGAATATCAACATGAAGACTTGAGGACATAATAATCTATAGAGACTACAAAGCCTTATGTTTTTAAATATAACAATTGGTGTGTGGATGTAGGATGTGTTGTAGATGATGGAAAGGAAACTAATTTTATTACATGAAGGGATGCAGATGAATATGTTGAAATGATTTTTGAAAGTGACCATAAAATTATTATGAAATGTGAAGAATAATTAGAATTTCAAGAAAAGATGTTGATGGAACCTAAATCTAAAAATGTAATTTGAAATTTAATTTTCAGGATGATAAATTCCAAACTAGTAACACTACAATTCAATCAGAAACTAAATTGGTTGATGAGATTGAAGAATCAAGAAAACTTACGGAAAAGGATAATAAGCCAAAATATTACAAGATAAGGCAAAAAGACAACAACATGATGCATTTGACTTCTCGAGTATCCTTCAATAAAGAAGGGGGATAACTACATCATAAAGTTTGGAAGCCTCGAAGATGAGAGAAGACAACCATAAAAAAACAACAACATAACTAAGCAATTGATTTACTGCAAGCGAAATTTTGGGATCCAAGAGGAGCTTTATCAACTTATAAAGGCATATGGTCGGCAGACCATGATTTTCTTTTACCTAGGCAGCTTGATGCAGGAGCTTCTAACCTAGGGTATCATGTTTACTAAAGGAGTTAGTTCCCTAAGTTAGGATTTAATTATTGAATTTATTTTTAGAGTGGATGAGAATTATTGTAAATAGGAGAGAGTTTGAGAATGTTTGGGAAGAGTAGAGAGATTTGAGGGTTAGTTAGCTCTCATCTAGGGATAAGGTTTTAGGTGTGATTTTTTATGGATAATGAGAGATTCGTGGGAGTTTGTTTAGGATCTAGAACCTGCTTTGGGTTTATATCCACTTGTATCAATGTAGGTGAGCCATGAGGCATGTAATTATAGAAATGAGAGTGGAGAGTGAGTGGCCAATTATTAGGCCAATAGTTCTCTTGTAAATATTTATTTGTTAGGTCCCTATACTACTAGTACCTTATTGTTATTAGTACAACCCCCTTATTATATTTTTATGCCCATGTAGTCCCCATATTTTTATTATTGTGCCCCATAGAAGCCCACTATTGTTATTATTGTGCCCTTACATCATTATTGTTATGTCAACTTTGATTATATTATGACTCCTTAGACTCCTATATATAGAAATGAGGTCTTGTCATTTGTATCATCCAAGAATTGTTCATTTGTCTAATGTAAAGGAGGTTTCCCCCTCGAAGAGGCTGAATTATAAGGCATTTATCTTTCTTTTCTATCTTTTGTGAGGTGGTTTCATAACATTTGGTATGAGAGCTTTGGATTCTAGGGTTTCAATGCTCCAAACAGGTCATCGTGGCATTTTCACTATAACATTTTTTCTACGATATTTCAAAAGAAAATAAAACCCATTTGAGATGAAATCGAAATGAACATTGGGTCCGAATTTCAGATTTTGTCTCACTAGAGTTTCAGAGATATGATCTGAGGAAGTTAGGGTTTTGGCAAGCTCCAAAATTTCATCTAAAACAGGTCATTGTGGAAGTTTCACTATATCATTTTCGCTACGAAGTTGTAGAAGCTAAAACAAAAACCCATTTGAGAAGAGATTAGTCTAAACCTCAGGTTCGAATTTCAGATCTTGTCTTGCTATATTTTCGGATATATGATTTGAGGAAGTTAGGGTTTTTGTAGACTCTTGAATAACATCCTAAAGAGGTGACCTTGGGAAAATTGTCATAAGTTTCTCTCTGAGGATCAGATTGAAATTTTGTAAGAATTTAGAGAAAGAGGATGGAATGCATTTTGTTTGGGTATAATTTCAGAATCTAAGGCTGAAACAGTGACAGGGGCCACGTCATACAAGTTAACTCTACCGAACTAGTCTATAATTAGGTTATCGCAACATATTGGGAATAAATAATTCTTTGGGAATCCAATTGTGATTAGGCTTGTGGAGTTAGAAAGAGGACTCAGAGGGATATTATAGGATGGAACTTTAGAAACTAAAGATCCAAAATTATAGAGTTACAGTCGTTTCAATATCAAGCTCCTAAAATCAAGAAAAATCCAAATGAGGAAGTTTGATGGCAAGGATCCGGTAAATTGGATACTACAGATGGAGAAATATTTTGATCTACATGGTGTACCACTGTTACAAAAGATACGTATTGCATCTAATTATTTATAACCAAATTAATTTTTATGGTATAAATGGCTTTGTTATCATAAACCACTTGTCATGTGGTCAATTTTCACAGACGAATTGATAGCACATTATGAGGATACAAAGAGAAACACATTCTTTAGCCAATTGATAAATCTCAAACAAAAGGTTTCAATGGCAGAGCACATTGAGGACTTCCAAAAATTGACTATAAGGGTAAGTGATATTCCATAGAAGAAAATGGTTGATGTCTTCATAAGGACTTTAAAGGATAACATCCAATAGGAGGTTCATCTTTGGGAACCTAATTCATTGGAGAACACATTCAGGTTGGCAAGAAAAATTGAAAGTGAAATTATGGAAACAAGGAATCCAACCACTCAGGACTATAATTATAGAAGTTTTTTTTCTCCTAGCCTTCCACAACCTACAAGGTTTACACTGCAACAATTGGAAGAAAAAAGAGAAAAAGGGCTTTGTTACAATTTTGATAGAAAATACACTAAAGGTCATAAGTGTGCTGAGAAGAAGTTATTTTACATAGGTTATGAAAAGGAGGAAGAAAAGGGTCAAGAAACATCAAAAGAAGAGGATATACACCAGGAACCCACCCCAGATAAAGAAGAAATGAATCTGACCATATCTTGTAAAGAATTGGAAAGAATTACCACTTCTTAAACTCTCAAGATAGAAGCACATATCAAGAAGAAAAAGGTTCAAGAAGTGAAAGATCACATCGATAAAGAAGAAATGAATCCAATCATATATGGTAATGCATTGGTTGGAATTACCACTCCCCAAACTATCAATATAGAAGGACATATCAAGAATAAAAATTTTCAAGAAGTGAAAGATCACATTGAGCATCAAGAAATGAATCTGACCATATCTTGTAATGCATTGGAAGAAATTACCACTCCTCAAACTATAAAGATAAAAGGACATATCAAGAAGAAAAAGGTAATTGTTGGGTTGTGTTATATTCTTTCTGCGACTAACCTACGTAGTGAACCGGGGGGTTAGAGGGGGGGCAGAGCCCCCCCTTCGTTGCGCCAATTGCGCAGCGGGGGGGTCGGAGGGGGGGCAGCATCCCCCCCTGTCTGGGGGGCTTGAGGGGGTCAGGTAGCCCCCCTCTACAAGGTTCGGGGCAACGCCCCGAGAAAATTGTTTTGGACCCTATATTAGGGTGGGTGAACCTACCTATGGTTTCTCGGTCTATGGTTTTGGACGCGATGGTTTTCGGTCCATGGTATTGGATGCTTCGGCATGTATAAATATGTATTGTAACATTGAAAGGAATATAATGAAAAATCAAGTTGGTAGTCTGGGTTTTGAGATCCAGTGGGAAATCTCTGTGTATATGTGTTTTATGTGTTATGCTCTCGCATTTTTATTTTTCCTGTGATTTAGAATTCGTATGCAGGTAATTTCTGTACGGGGTTAAAACCTACAGTTTGGATGATGGAATATCACCAATATGCTCATGCATAATTGAGTGTTATGATTCCATGGATTTTAGAAACATTTGAAGGATTCATGAGTAGATGGGCCAATGAAAGAATATTCATTTTATAATTTTAACAAGTTTGAGCAAAAATTCATGACACAATTTATAGATATCATTAATATTCTTCTACAAATCCAAGAATAGTTAGCTATTTTGGAAACATAATATAACCTTATAAAGCATATGATTGAATCAATTAACAAACAATTTCTATCAATGACAACAAATCAACATGTCTTTGGAATGGAATGATGAAGATGAGAACGCAATAGCATAAATGATCAAAGCCGTGGACATTGTAGAACAATGACTTGCATGCAATAACACTAGACTTCATGAAGAAGCAAGTCACCACTCCTTTCTTTAGTTAATGTATTTTAAATTCATGATTATTTTAGAAGTCTTTTTCAACAACTATACTTGTAAATATTTTTTGAAAGTTTCATATAAAGATATTAAGAAATTATGTGTAATCCTTTGGATGGACTTCTTGATTGTGAACCATGAAGCTACTAAATATGTACTTATAGTGTTCTCAATTATATTGCAACCATTTTCATCATACAAATTTCTTAGTTCTTTTGAACAAAAATACACAAGGATAAACATAGAACCTCTAATTATAGGACCATAATTATTACCCCTCTTTTAGTCAAGTTATATGGATTTTAGAAAACACAAGTGTATGGATAGAAATCCAATTGGGGTACATCCATGTTAGGATTATTTTTTTGCCACTTTTCATAACCTACTATTCATTCCCTACCATGTAGGTTTCCCTTCTAATTTTATTATTTTTCTACTTTTACTCACCCTATTTTTAGTAGGGGTTGCCACCTAGAATGACATTTAGTAGTGACTAGGCATGGACTAGGTACTGACATCGATATTTCCTATCCATTACTATGCATTCCCTATTCTATAACAATTTTATACGTAAATGAATACATTCTCTCTTATTTTTATTAATTTCCTTATCTACAACTCTATCCTCTGACCTTATCATTTCACTTTTAGTGTTATTTCTAGGGTTTTCTTGCTTGTTGGAGGAATTTCATGTGTGACTTATTTATTCACTTATTACTTATTTTTGACTCATTTTATCCCACTCAAATTTATTATTGGCTTCTACCTTATTTTATGGCTTACAACCATATTCTTGGACTCATTTACTAAATAGGGTAACGTGATCTTCTAGTTTCTATGTGCATGCACTATGGAACCAAAACCTAGTGTGCATTGGCTCCCTCTAAAGGAAGCGTTGTAAATGTTTGTTCATTTAAACCAATAACACACACAATATTCGTGAATTAATTTGAATTTTTTTTTTAAGCTACTTAGTCTATTTGAGTTCAATTTCATTCTCTCTTATTTTCTTTCCAACATGCTATCAGAGTTGATTGTATTGTTGTTGAGGAATAATAACATTTATTATAGGTCATACATGATTGAATAGTCTAAAAACGATGGATTGTGTTGTTATTAGTGTGATTCTTACTCCATTCAACTATTTTTTATTGGAATCCTACGTTCCTACTTCTACGAGAAGGGGATTTATAGGATCACTATCGGGATTGAAGTTAAACTCAATTCATCTAAAGATAAAGCAATGTATTTCAAGAAAATGGGTGAAGGCTATAGTATTATATGCTAGTCCATTTCTCTAGAATTACTCTTTCATGATGAAGCTTTCTCAACTCCCAATATGGTATGGACCAAGTTGGATGGTTTATTTGGAAAATTGGATGAGATAGAATAAATTAACTAGATAGTGGAATTATATTTTTAAATCCAAGAAATTTCGAGACCCTATGATACTTCTTCGCTCAATTCAAGAATTTTATTCGATAGGTAAAATCTTGTAACATTTCCAGAAAGGAAGAGAAGTTAATTCTTTTAGTTCCTCCAAACCTAGTACCCAAGTACTCAATATTTGTTTCTTCCTTTAACACTACATAACTCTCCATGGGTGAAGATTAGAATATTCCTTCTTTGAATAGCTTTATTGAATCATTAATTCAAGAGAAAAACAACCTAATTCATATGTCGTCTCTAAATTCCTGCAATGTCCATGTGCTTATAGCGAATGAGGATAGAAAGAAGAGAAAAAAGGAACCAAGGGATCTTGATCACATAGATGGGCTAAACATTGAATCTAGTAAGGATAATCCAAACCCCAAGGGAGAAAATAAGGACAGAAAAAAGTGTAGCTAATGTAATAGAGGATTTCATCTAAAGAGTTATTATATGGTGAAAATTGGTGATGTTATTGTAAACGTACTTTATTAATTCAACCTAGTAGATTTCATATCATAAAATATAAAAAAAAAAAAATATTGAAAAAAAATACACCAAATTATTAAGTTATGGGTCATGTATTGAGTACTATTATTACATCATAAGATATATGGGTCTTAGACTCAAGTTCCTCTAATCATATGACAATATTGAAACATTATTGTTCTTCCTTGGTATGTTGATTTAGACTATCTATGATCTTTAGATATAAAACGCCTACGAGAGTGTATGGAGAAGGGTGTGTGGACCTTTATTATGGAAAATTTTAGAATATGTTACATGTTATAAATATCTCAATGAATCTCCTCTCTATCTTCCAAAAAACCTACTAAGTTATAGGAAAGTGAGTTGAGTTCACTTTGAATTTAGTAATACTTTTAGAGATGGTAGATGTTTCTAGAGTTGCAGTTTGGCAAATGGATCATTATTATAGGTTGCATAATTTCTATAATTTCAATCCAAAATAACATTATTTTTCACTTTTAACCAATGTACATGAATATAGTAGAGAAAAATTAGATGGAATTATGAGAAAAGACCCTTACATGTGTAAAAGAGGAATCAATGGCATCGTTTTTGGCACTTTTATGAGGAGAATGTTTGAGATCATTTTACAAACTATTCAAATTCAAATTCATATATTATTTTTAATTCCATGATCATCCGATTGTAGATCCATATTACAAGTGAAAAAGGGAACACCATGCTTCATAGATAACTAGTAATCTAGTGATTGAATATGTTAAGATACAAAGAACTAGTTTTCATATTTTTGGTACTCCACAAGCAATCATCACTATTTAAGAAAGTACTAAGCTCAACTACCAGCAAAGGGCTTGTCACATGATAGGCCAGGAAATATACATGGAAAAATACATGATGTATTTATCGATTAGCAACATCATCCTTCTTCATAGCAACTACATAGTGTAAATTTTGAGGGGGGTGTTTCCTCATACTAGGTTTTCCCTATTTACCTCATCTTTGTGATATTATGTTTTTCATAAGTTATTTTGTACATGAGTACCTAACATGATTGTAAACTATTGGGACTCATATAGTTGTTTTTACAATATTACCTAACATAGCTAAAAACTATAAGAACTCACTCATTATGCACACTCCATAATTGTGCTTTAGAGGGGTTTTGACCACATTTAATCACCTACTAGAGATTCCATACCATTTAGGGTCACTTTCCACTATTATCACTTTTCCACTTCTACCATGTGCATTCTTAGTGAGGATGCCACCTAGGATGACATTTGATAGTGACTAGATATTGATACAACTATTTTCTACCCATTAACATGCATTACATATTCTCTAAAAACCTTATCCATGAATATGCACTTCCTCTCTTATTTTGGGAGCTACCTTAGCCGCAACCTTATCCACTCATCTTATCACCTTATTCCTTGACTTTTAGTCCTATTTCTCGCGTTTTCATGCTATTTCAGAGTTAGGAGTTGCACATGTGAGTTATTTCTTCAGTTATCTCTTATTTTTGGGTCATATTTTCCTTAGTCAACTTTATCATTGACTCCTACTCTATTTAAGGCCCTACAACCTTATTCTTAGATTAATTTACTAAGTAGGATAAGCTATTTCTCTAGTTTCTATGTGCACGCACTATGGAACCCCAACCTATTGTGCATTTGTCCTCTCTCAAGAGAGTGTTATAAATTTGTATTAATTTCAAGCAATAATAGACACAAAGCATATGAAGAAATTCAAATTTTTCTTTAATATTCTTATGCTATTTGAATATAATTTCATTATTTTTCTTTCTTGTCTTGCAATTGCTAATGCAATATCTTTTACACAATTAGACCTTTTGCTTGTGCTTAAAAAAAAATACAAGGAAGAAGAGCTAAATTCCAAGCTATATATAACAACTATCATTCAACTATGGGTGATCTTGTTACGCTTAGGATCATTGTGAAGGAATGCTTTGCAATAATAATATAACCCTTTCAGGTTGAGAATTTTTGCAATAGGCTCATATGAGAATGTTATTTGCAAGTTTAGAAACTTTTACGGTTGGTTGGAAGAAATTAATTGTAATATAGGACTTAAGCAAGGTTGCCTCATGTTCCCCACCATTTTTGCATATACGTTGAAAAATTGGAAGATTGTTTAGAAGAAATAGGTTATGTTAACACGACTAGCCAAAATAGTCATAATCCTTCCTCATTATGTTAACAATATTGTTATTTTTGTGAGGTGTTCCTATGATCTTGATAAGCAATAAAAAGTTAGCAAGGATTTATTCTCTATGTATGCATGACTTCTAACACTGATAAAACAAAGGTTATTATATTCAAATATAAAAATATTATTTATGCTAATTTGTATATGAAAACAAGATTTTGGAGAAAGTGATTCTATACAGATATCTCAAAATTGATCTTTATCACAAGTTTAATTATAACTATAACATTAAGTAAGTTGGAAAACTTATTATGGCCTCATTAATGAATCTTTTATTATGAGATAAAGAATAAAGTCCTCTTCGAGGTTCATAGTAACAAACAATATTGAATAATTCATGATGGCCATCGTTCCAATTTCTGCTGGTATCGTCATGGAACGAGCCTCCTATTCCTCATCTTGTCAATCCAGTAACCAAGAGACCTTCCAGTATCCTTCGTAATGCAAAATCCATGATCCCTGCACTTCTCAGTGCTCGCCAGAATCTTGAATGGATACCTCAAAATGGCATCCAAAAACCACCAGTTTGCCAGATCCTGAATTCTTGTCGGGCACAGAAAATTAGGCGAACAATGTCATCCCACACAGGCCCTTTATCACACATAATCTCCACAAGACTCATAGATTCGTCCACCATGTCGGGAACAAGGGGCAATTGCAGCGCAAACTTGGAAGCGAAAACAGGCCAGAGCTGCTTCCACGTGAAGGCATCTCCATTAACAGTATTAAATGCCTGATTGCAAGCTCTAGCATTAGTAGCCGCCCAAACTTCCTGTTCGGCAACAAGCTCAGCATTGGAGGCATCCATGTACGCCTCTTCCCAGCAGGCCCGGCTTCCCGGGAACACAAAGGGCAATGGAAGAAACTTGCAGATTGTGGCATAAACCGTCAGGCTCCCGATTGAGGCATCCATGTACATACTTTTGGATTAAATCAATGTAAAATAAATATTTTATAAAATAAGTGGTATGAAACAAGTGCTATGTGGTAACCAATCTCTGACTCTTAGTTTTTAGTTTAAATATAATTAATTGAAATTTTAAGCGCTCACAATTTGTGGGTTGATCCATTAAAGTCTTTGTAAAAAAATAGAAATGAAATTGAAAATGTTGTGTTAAAATGGTGTTTTTTTGTGAATATCTTACTTCATTGGTTGTAATGAAGTTTTATAACTTTATTTCTTTGGTGTTCAAATTGATATGGAGAAACACAATTTCAACTAAATGAGATGCCAATTCCAAAAACTTGTTTTGCACAACCATTTGTCTCCTACAAAATTTATGGATATTGTACATGATGGATATAGAGTTGAATGCAATTTTGTTTGCAGCAGTGAAGGTAGGGAATGTGGAACAAAACATTCATTGTTATTAATTTATTATTTAGTATTAAATTGGTTTTTTAACTTAAATTGTAAAGACAAGTTAATTAATATTTATGAAGCCATTGGTTTACTATTAATTTAACAACTAAATTATAACTAGCACACTTATATAACTTAAATAGCTAGTAAATAGATAGTTTCCATTTCATATAGTAAAAAAAAAATCATTAAAAAAAAATAATATTGAAAAAAATAAGATATATCATTGGCCCTTTTCAAATATTTTCCAAAAATTATACTTTTATCTATAATTTGTGATTTATGATTTAATATTAAAATAGTTGAATTTGACACATTCACTTTGAATAAAACTAGGAATAACAAAAATCGGACATTAATTTTTTGCATGGTAAGTGAGACCAAGTATAATAGCTTTAACAAACCAATTGAAACAAATGAGAAATTGAAGACTAACCTCCCAATAAATGTCAAGCAATCTCTCCTCGTCCTACAACTACTTGAAGCCGAATATGGAACTTCAAAGTGGAATCTAGTAATACACCCAGTGCAGCTCACTAATAGAAATAGTTTTGATCTCATACCTGCACCTTAGAATTTGAATCCCCTAAAATGAAATGAAGGGCTCTAGTGCATTGGATATGTGGTCATCCAAGTGTCCACCTTGAATGGAGTTTCAATGAAACAAACTCAACAATGTTGGGAAAGAAATGCTCACTAGATCTTCAAAATTAGTAATTATATATCCATAAAACTTTCCTAATAAAATTAGTAAAAAATGCTCACAAGATTCGAAAACTAATTATTTTTTACGAATTTAATTATATTCATTTAAATGGAAGTTTTATTGTATAGTTGCTACTTCAACCAAAGAATTTTATAGAAAGGTAAAGACAAAAAGGAAAAAAAAATGATTCTACAAACTAATTTACTTTTACTAATTTAATTATATTTATTGAGATGGAAGTTTTATTGTATAGTTATTGCTTCCATGAAAGAAAATTATAGAAAGGTGAAGAGAAAGAAATAAAGTCAATTTAAAAAAAATTAAAAGAAGAAAAAAAAAAACTATCGTTAATGGAAATGGAATGGAAAATAGAGAAGAAAAAAAAAATACAAGTCAAATTAAAAAGTAATAAAACTAAAAACTAAAAAAAATATTGGAATTTTTTATTATTATTATTTTTTCCTCTTTAAAAATTGTATCTTAAATTGAAACTATAATTCATGAAAATGGAAATAACAGAAAATAAATAAATAAATAAAACTAAAAAAAATAGTAACTAATAGAAAATTGGAAGTTACTAAACAACACCAGTAATAAGACCTCAAACAATCACCTTAAAAATAAATAAATTTAAATAATAGTAAAAAATAAAAATAAAAATTTGAATTCCCAATGTTAAACTATGGATAAGAGACAATTTTTCTTTTGTCAAGTACAAATTAATAGACTTTCAAAGGCAAAACTAAATGTGTAATACATGTTGTGGCAAGTATAATAAGGATAATATTAAAAATGTTATTGCATGAACATTTAAAGGGAAAATATGATGCAATAAAAAGTTATATGGAAAAATGAAATTATCAAGAGGTCATAAACCCTACTCTAGAAGATCAAAAGTATGTACTTTTTCTCGTGAGTGTAAAGAAGAAATCAAACCTTTCAAAGATAAGACTTAATTCTCATGATACCTATAGTGAAACTAGCCATGGGTCAATTCCGAAAACACCTTTGAATGAAAAATTATATCATCTTTGTGACACTAAGTGGTTCAAGATGAAAACACTTTTTCTTAGAATGCCCTTTACATAATGAGATTAGATCTTGGTTTCAAATATTTGTCACATGACCATCCTTCATAACCTTTTATCTTAACAAAAATATGGTGATCATGGAATGCTTCTCCTAATCCCTTTTTAGCACAAAACTAAAATTATAAAAACCTCCTAACAATCCTTTACCTTCTCAAGGTTTAGAAGACCAATTTTTCATGGTCGTTTTCGTCATCCTCATTATAGCTATCATCATCAATGTCATTGTTTCCACCTTTATTTTTGTCGTCATCATCATCGTCCACAATTTCATCATCATTATCATCATCATATACTAAGATTAAATATTAGTTTCAAAAGGTTCATGATAAGACCAAATTCCAACCTTCATAAACTGTTAACTCAACAAAATTATGGTGATCTTGAAATGATTTTCATAATTGCTTTCAAGCATAAAAACAATACTATAACATATTTAAGTGTTCCTTTAATCTTTTAAGGTCCAATAGACCAATTTGGTCATGGTCATCATGGTTATGGTTGTGTCCAACATCACCTCCATTACCATTACCATCATCATCATCATCATCATCATCATCATCATCATCTTTGTTATTGTCATCATCACCATAATTTTCATTGCTGTCATCATCCTCATCAACATTGTCATCCTCCTCCTCCTCCTTATGAGTATCATCACCATTGTTGTTGTCGTTGTCATAGTCATCATCATTATCATCATCGTCATCATCCTTACCATCATCATCATCATTTTCATTGTCATTTTCATCGTCATCATTTTCATATTGATCATCATCATCATTTTTATTTTCATCATTGTCATCGTTCTCAATATTATCGTCGTCACCATCATCATCATCACCATGATTGTCATGATCATAATCATCATTTTCATTGTCATCAGTATCATCATCATTGCCACTACCTCTACCACCACCATTGTTGTCATAATTCTCATCATCATTACTATCATAGGACTCATAATTGTCATCATCATCTCAATCGTCAACCTCGTCATCATCATCTGAATCTAATTATAAAATTCTAATATTACATTTGATGATAATGATGAGTAACAGCCACTAAGATTTGCATGGTCTATCGGACCCTAAGAATATAAGAGATTAAACAAATTTCTTTAACATTTTATGTCTATGCTTGACAAGAAGTGAGAGAAGAATTCCCAAATCATCATAGTTTTGTTGCATAAAAGGTCAAGAAGATTGTTGGTGTGACAAATACTTTAAAAACTATATCGAATGTGAGCATAAGATGGACAATCTAAGTTAAAGTGTTTTTCATCTTCAAACCTTCTAGTATCGCAAATGTGATATATTCTTTCATTCAAAGGCATTTTGGGAATTGGCTAATGCCCAATCTCACTATAAAACTTGTGAGAATTAGTTATTATGTTATGAATATTGATTTTCTTCTTAGCACTAGTTAGAACATAGAGATAATTCCTTTTTTCAAGATCAAGGTTTATCACCTCTTTAAATTGTCTTAGTTTTTTTATTTTTCTAACTCTTTATTGCCCAATAATTTCTTTTTAAATTTTAACATAATAATATTCTCTCTAGTATATTTATTCTTGATGCAAGAGCATCCAGCTCACAGTGACGAGGCAGAAAGGACTCCAACCAGGTTCACAAGCGAGGGTCGACTGAACTGTTAAATTCTATTGGGAATAAATTTTCTTTTATTTTATTTTACAAGTCAGCAACAGTTAGATGTATTTTATTTTTCCAGTTTAGGATTACTGTAGTTTCATTGTTGATTAAAAGGTAGTTTATGTAATTAGGAAAAATAACCCTTAACTGTTCCTACAAGTCTTGTAATGTCAAAATGATTATAGTTACGGATAGAAACAGAAGTTATGTAACTATCTTTTTTAAAAAAAAAAAAAAAAAAAAAAAAAAAAAAAAAAAAAAAACAAAAAAAAAACAAACAAACTGCAAGCCTTAACTGAAGACAGAGGGCTATAAAGCCAAAAATACATGTAATGGAAAAGGTTCAATTCAAAAGAGAATAAGTTGAGTGAATTTACTAATAGAATCTATCAAGCATTCAAAACCAGAGAAGTACTGTCCATCGAAATTGCCTACATAATTATTTGTTGATCTTTCATTCATATTTTCATCACTTAACAGACCACTGTATTATTACAAATTAGCATACTGTCATGGCATCTGTACAAGCATGAGTTACAGTTAAATTTTAGACAAGCAGAGAGAATCTTAAATAAATTCCAAGTCATAAGACAACCAGTCACGCTTACATACAAGCGCACAGCAACATAATTAAGGACAGGCGAATACGTTCAACGCACAGCAACTAAACGAAAGACAAGCAAACAAGTTCGAATGCCCAGCAACGTAACCGAAAGACAAGCGAAGATATCACAGGTAACAATTACCATACATTTCTTTCATCAAAACGAATTTCATTTACATTGTCCAGAATAGCAATTCATAGCTAGAATCGATAGGGCCGAGTTCCCTCACATATACAGAGACCAACATAGTCACGGCGAGTGAAAATCCAACCAAAAATTACAACCATACAGGTCAAACACAAAACCCTAGGTTAGGGTTTGTAACAGACTAGCAACAGGGTCACGCTGGAGCCATACTTTTATACATAAAAATCGAACCAGAACAACAACGGAAAACAGAGAACCATACAGCGACCAGACAATAGACTAGCGGATGGGCCACCCTCCAAGCAGAGACCATATTTTACAAAACAGAACAAGTTTCAGGCCTACCAAGAACATACGCAACCAAATATCGATGAGTGCAGGGGAAATCGTCATCCAGGTCGCCTGTGAGGACCTGCAAGAGCAAGAGTAAATTAGTTCGAGCCACAGAGAAAGCCTAGAGGGATGAAACCCCATAGAAGCAGCATAAAAAAAATTGATAACAAAAATAAACCCTTACCTGGAGGATGCGAGGAGAAGCCATACTTGGAATAGAGGATGCCACCGAGCGACTGAAGAGAAAAGGAGTAATTTGGGGTTAGACCCAGAACGAGGAGCAGCTGAAATTGAATCATGGAACAACAAATTTTACCTGTGATAAACTGAAGGTGCCTCTTGCATAACCCTGTGCTTGTAGCCACAGTCAAGGCAGCGTCATAAGAAGGCGAACGAACCCAGAAAAATTACCAGCAGTCGAACTTGGAATGAAAAACCAGAGAACCAGTAACATACACAGAGACTGAATAATGAAAGCTACATGACAGAACAGGAAGATTGAATTCGAGCCACAGTCGACTTATGACCAACCATAGTCACAGTGACAATTACAAGCAAGCAAACAACCAGTATTCTACCGAAGACATAGCCAACAAAGCAACATGGCGACTTACCGAAGAGTGAGCACAAAAACCAGGCAAGAAACCCCCCATAGGCAAGTAACCAAACGCGCAGCGAAGGTCTCAACCAACAACCAGAACCAATCCAAACACAGTAAATTGCCCATGAAATTGCATTACAGAACCGAAGGAACCATAGCACAGTGCACCCATCATTTTCCATACTCAGAGCTCACAAACCCTCAGAGCAAACAGAACAATAATCAAAGAAGAGTCGAGAAGATGCGTGAAGTTAGGGTACTGCCACATTAACCATTTCATTCAATACCCAGCTACCACAACCACAGATCCGCGGGAAAACAACAACCTAACGCCACGTCAACAGACCAGATATAACATAAAGCGCAAAAGCTACGCCAAGTGGGCTGGGTCCCATCAGAGTGGTATCACAGCTGTTTGAGTTGAAGAGATTTGGGAGAAATGGATATAGGTAGACGAGGATGAGGCAGAGGTGCCCGTAGAATGGCAGATGAGGCGTTAAGAGAAGAACTCAGAGTTCTTACTGCTCGATTGGAAGCAGTAGAGGCAGGCAGGAGGAGAGATCCAGAGTTAGGTGATGTGAGTGAAGAAGAAGTGGAAGTAGCGGCAGAGGGGCCTGAAGGTGACTCACCAGAAGTGAAGTTATTGAAGTCTGTATTATTGTCAAATAGCAGACCAAAACCAGAATTACCAACCTACGATGGTAGTTTATCGATTGATGTTGTATTAGATTGGATAGCGAGATGGACAAGTACTTTGAATGCGAGGAAGTTAGTGAAGACCGTAGGGTCAAGTTTGAAGCAACAAAGCTGAAAGGACATGCAACCCTGTGGTGGGACAGTGTCCAGAATGAGAGGAAGAGGTTGAATAAACCTCCGATAAAAACTTGGATGAGGATGGTAGCAAAATTGAAGGGCAGATTTCTGCCAAGAGATTACCAAATCGCTTTACATAGGCAGGTTCAGAATTTGAGACAGAGGGGTCTGACTGTGAAAGAGTATACGGAGGAATTTTATCGAGTAAATTTGCAAGCAGGGTACACAGAGGATACAACAGAAAGGATAGCCAGATATGTAAATGGGCTGAGGATGGAGATTTTGGATGAAATAAGCATTTTGTCTCCCAACAATACGGAGGAGGCATATCAGAGCACGGTCAAAGCAGAGGAGAAACTTAACCGAAGACAGAATGCCCAGAGAGGATGAGGGTCTAACAGAGGAAGAGGCCAGTCCTATGGCAGGGGCCGAACTGCCAGCAACAGCGAGGAAGCCAACAGTTCAAGGACTTCGGGAACAGCAGAAAAAGGAGATGGAACGAGAGGTGGCAGACGTTTCAGTGCGGCAGAGGAAATGGCCGTGGAAGGGGAACTGGTTACCAGTGCTACAGATGCCACAAGTGGGGGCACTGCTCTTTTGAGTGCCCAGAAACAGATTCAACTGGACAGCGAGGCGCATATGTGGCGCAACCAGAGGAAGCAGCAGCACCTCCTCAAGAGGTAGAAAATGCCCCAAAAACAGGAGAAGCTTTAGTGCTGCATAAGGTGTTGTTGAATCCAGTTGATGAGAGTATTGAGAAGACGCAGCGGAAAGCTCTGTTCAGGACAGTTTGTAAATCGCAAGGTAAGTGCTGTAAAATGATAATTGACAGCGGAAGTACTGACAATTTGGTGTCAACCGAGATGGTGGAGAAGTTAGGACTAAAGCGTCTGAAACACCCCAATCCATATCGAGTTTCATGGCTACAGAAGGGACACCAGTTGTTGGTGGATGAGCAGAGTGAAGTTGAATTTCAGATAGGACGTTATAAGGACAGAATCATTTGCGACATTATGCCAATGGACGTATGCCACATCTTGTTGGGCAGACCTTGGCAATATGACAAAAAAGTGACACATGATGGGGTATTGAACTGTTATAAGTTCGAAAAAGATGGGGTTAGGCATACCCTTGTGCCTATCAGGGAAGAGAAAGAGGCAACTGAAGTAAATGAACCTAAGGCGTTGCTTATGAGCGAAAAACAATTTTTAAAGCAGGTTGAAAACAGCAAGATAAATTATACTGTAGTCAGAAAGACAAGGACAGTTCTGTTGCACACAGAAATCACAGATTTGCCTATAGAAATACAACAGATGTTGGAAGAGTTTACGGATATAGTAGTGGACGACTTGCCGGATAAGTTACCTCCCAAGCGGAGCATTAGTCACCATATTGATTTCATACCAGGAGCCAGCTTACCAAATAAGGCAGCTTATCGAAT